>CAIGRS010150200.1:0-25116 GCA_903798395.1 Fraxinus floribunda | reverse complement strand
GTAATATGGGAATTTACGTTGATTAGAGTTTATCATTCTTATGTTGCTGGGGTACTTAGGGATATGTATCTGGATTTAGATTGCTGTTTGAGGCAAAAATCAGTTTTTTCTTAGAATTAGATTGTACTTCCATTTGAGTTTGGCTATAACATCGGCCCGTGAAGGTGCAACCCACCCGCGGGTCACACCTCCTTGACCCGTGAACCGCCCGCTTAGGTCACGGGTCAGCCCGCGGTCCCGGGCCGATTTTCACGGGTCTGGTCAGTCCGTCCGTCTTGACACCTCTAACTTAGGCAATAGACTGTATTTGTTGTGATTTTGTTGGGTAATTATCGAAGCTTTGGTTTTTCTTCAATTAATGGCCCATTCTTCCCCATTTTTTTAAGGGAAAAATTCATTTCTCAGATTTTTACTCCATGCTATTCCAAAAATAAGAAAACAATTTTCAAATTTCTAATTAACCCACCCAACTCCACCAACCCTACTGCTCCAACGATCGTTCTGACAATTACTCCGATTTCGACGACTATTCCGGTGAACGTTCCGACGACTGCTCCGCTTCCGATGACTATTTCGGTGGCCATTCCGATTAATGTTCCGATTCCGACGACTATTCCGATTACCGTTCTGACGACTGCTCCGATTCCGATGATTGTTCCAACTCCGACGACAACTACGCATATTTTTTTATACAGTTGACACGATTTTTGACTTCTTGATTGTTGCTTGTGACTAATAATATAAAATGCTACTGGTAAATTTGAACCGTGACTCTACAAACATATGTGACCTGTTAAAAATGATTTGTGACCCATTTATTTTGATTTATGGCTTATAAAAAATGACTGTGACTTGTGAACTCAAACCTGTGATAAAAATGTGTGACCTTAACGACGAATTAATTAGCCACAGTTAACTATCAAATTAATTGATCATACTGATCCGTGACCCGTCTATATTGATTTGTGACCTATGCAAAATGACCGTGACTTGTGAACTCAAACCTGTGACTAGTAAACTGTGACCTTAGCAACTCATTTATTAATTGCAAATTGATCGCAATTTATCAAATTGTTGGTCACAACTTATTTTATGGTCATAAATAAAAAATCTTATAGGTATTTCTCGATCAAAAATAGAAAATTTTATAAGTCACGACTTATTCATCGATTACAAAATCAACNAAGTCACGACTTATTCATCGATTACAAAATCAACATTTTTATTGGTCACAACTCGATTACAACTTCATAAATTGTGAGTCACAGTAACAATTTTTAGGTCACATAATATGCATCGATGACAAATCCAAAATTTTATCGGTCACAACTCATTTATTTTATTGGTGACATTTTCAAATTAATTGGTCACGCATTATTTTTTGTCAGAAATCACATATTTTATAGGTCACAATTTAATAAAATAATATGTCGCGTATTATTTTTCGATCACAAGTCACAAATTTTTTTATTGGTCACAAATTATTTTTTTGTCCAAAATTATCGAATTTTAAGGTCACAGTTTAACAATATGTCATATCAACAACTTTTCCTTCTATTTCAACCACATATTAAATTTTTTTATAGGTCACAAGTTATTTCTCAGCCACAAATTAAATTTTTTTTATAGGTCACAGATTGAAAAAATTAAAACTTTTATTGGTCACAACTCGATTACAACGAGTCACAATCACAATTTTAATTGGCCACACTCGATTACAAACACAAAATAATCAGAGTCACCTCCAACCCCATGTCGCCGACACGCCCGACACCCACCGCCGCACGCACGCACGCAAGTCTATCTACCATATATGCAGAAAGAAACTAAGACCTCAAACAAACATTAACATTAAAAAAGAGAATTTTCACAAACAAGAAAACCCACTTCATTACATTACACTTTGAAAAACGGAATTATATTTCCAAAACACAATATCAACAACTTCAAATTGTTGCTGGAAACTGCAAAAATCTGAATTGAAGAAAAAATATGGGAAAATAGTATGAGAAAGAGGGAAATAGAAGCAACTAATAATATGGGAGTGTCTTTAATGCTGAGATGGGGTAAAGGGTCGTTGTTGCTAATGTGCACAAGGGTGAGCGGCGCACCCAAGACGTCGAGCATCAGTCTCAGATTCGTCCTCGAAAAACTCAACCCAGAAGTAGAAACAGAAGGAGCCCTACACAACCATTGGCCCCACTTTTTATTTCTCGGGTCAGTATCTTCTGAAATGGAGAATGGAGAGAGATAGGAGGGTAGGAAGCGTCGGTGACGTTGCGCATGACGACGACGTCGTCGGTGAGAAGACAGATAGAGAAGACAAAGAGTGAGAAGATGAGACAAAGAAATTATGATGAAAGCCTAAAACTGAGAAATTAGGGATTTGAGATGAGGTGGGGTGGGGTCGATGTAATTTTTAGCTTTATAATATTATTATTAATAAATAATTAAATATAACAAGTGTGTGTGTGTGTGTGTGTGTGTGACTATTTATTTTGTGCATTTAATTACCCGATTTCATCACTTCGTTAAGCCTTGGTAATTCCATTCTCCATCGCAGAAATATCGTTTGAGATTCATGGGAATAGTTCCACTAAGAGAGGAAATTGAGAAGAAATCAACAAGTGTGACCGCAACAAAATGAATAAAACTATGATGAAACTTTAAATTTATCAATGGAAATAACTAAAGGAAGATGATAAACTTATCTCATATTTACGCATATTGTCTTCTTTCCTTTTGTAGACTTTGATCTTCCACACAAAGACTTGAAAGTAATCAATGCAAGTAATCAAAAACTTCAATGACATGAAAGGCTCAAACATCCTCAAACGATATTTGCCCCTCTCCAATATAATTTTGGTGCTTAAAGGTCTTCCCGCAAATGGTTTGAATGATTAATCAAGCTTTGTTGTAGAAATACTAAAACACTAAGTATTTCTATCCAAACTTGAGAAGACAAAGAGGGAAATATGAATATGAAAGAAGAAAGAAGTTGTTTCTTTCTTATTTAGAATAAATCTTGTGAGAAATGTCATTCTAATTGTTTTTCACACATCTTCACAAGAAATATGATCATCTATATATAGACCTCAGAAAATGTGTACGAAATGGTTCTAAAATATCATCAAAAGGCACCAAATTCAAAATCACAACGGATAAAAATGAAAAAAAAAAAAAAATCGGCCGAAAATTTGTACAAAATGTCATGGCCATGCGGCCGCATGGTACAAACATACAATCGCATGGTTCACTCATGCAGCCATTGATCCATTTTTCATTCCAAGTCTCATTTTTTATTGTTTTGAATAATAATATCAACAATTAATTCATCAACCTTCTTGATTTGCAAAACATAATAATTCTACGTGTACATCAAAAAATATATATAAGGGTGTACACCCCTTCATATAAGGGTGAGATCCACTTGTATAAAATAATTTTTTATTCAAGTGGGTCCAACTTCCATGTCCACCCCCGTGTGAGGGGGTGTACACACTTATGTACATGATGATGTACTACTAGAAAAATCGTATATTTTTTACGGATTTTGTTAGTAGTACATAATTTGTGTACACAGAGAGATACATAACACTCACATGAGGTGGATCTCACTCACATGATGGAGTTCATACTACGTGAGTATTATGTAATTTGTTACGGATTTTGTTAGTAGCACATAATTTGTGTACATAGGAGGATACATAACACTCACATGAGGTGAACTCCACTCACATGATGGGTTCATCGTATGTGAGTATTATGTAACGATCTATTTACACAAATTATGTAAATTTACAATTATCCATTTTTTACTGTTATAGTAATTAGTAGTTAGTTCGTCTTGTCCTATTTGGGGTGAGGGAAAAGAGAGAGCTGAGCTGGAGCTGAAGCCTGAATGCAACCAAGTTTACTATTCAAATCCGGCAACCTAACAGAAAAGTATATTCTCTCCACTGAGTCTGTTACATGTTTACAACCATTTATTTGTTCTATGGATATTATTGCCCCCACTACCGTCGTTGTCGTAATGAAAGAGAAATCCCTGTACTGTGGTTTGCCCTAACCTGTGTATTATCTATAAAGTACAGGAGTGAGTGAGTGCACGGTGACAAGTGGAATCCCAACTTACCAAGTTGTTCGATTTCTCTATCGTCAAGTATTCTCATCATCTTATAATTGAAAATTGTGCAAGTTTCCCTCTAATTACCTGAGTGCCTACTTTCTTTCTTGTGAGTTTGTTACTTTTAGTTTCTTTTCAATTTTATATATTTGAATGCATCTGAATTGAGAATCCCTTTTCTTTCTTTTCCATTTTCAATAAATGGGTTGGATTCTGCTCCACCGTTAATTCCATTAGCATTTCCCTTCTATGAGGTAACCATTTTACCGGAATTTTACTTTCTTGTACTGAGTTCTGTGATAACTTCATTACGAAAGGTGTTTTGCTACCCCGTTACATTTGGATTTATTGCTTCGGTGAATCTTTTGCTACTTATTGCTCTTATTTATCTCTAGTTTTTAAAAAATATAATGCCATCATTTTTCATGTTGTCAAGCTCTCTATGCTGGCAGGTGTATCGGATGCCTCCTTCGAAGATCTAATAAAGTTTTCTATGCTCGTATTGTCCTATCAATTTGGTGGAGTGCTGGCTATATGTCTCTTAATTAGTTTTTTGGGATTTGAGTTCCTTGTCATCCTCTTTGTTTGTGATACCTCTTTGCTCGGGCTCTTTAACAATTGAAGACTCTTAAAAAAATTCATATTTATTAGCATCATGATTTTTTTATGGCTGGTGGTGCCTGTGTCTATTCTCTTTACTGGGGGCTTTTCAGAAGACGTTTCAAGACCTGATTTTATAAATATTGGAGCCATTTTCTCATTTGGCACTGTCAATGGGAGAGTGGCGAAGATTGCAATGCGTGCTGCTGTTGAAGATGTGAATTCTGATCCTAAAATTCTTGGTGGAAGTAAATTGAATCTCACCATCCATGATTCAAACTACAGTGGCTTTCTTGGTATTATTGGAGGTAACTGCTAATGGTCTTCCTTGAACCAAGTCAGCATTACTATCCTTGTCATTTATACATGCTGTCCTGTTTTATTCTCACTGTATCCCCTAAGATTTTTGAACCCTCAAACTTTTCCTCATAGGCTAGATAAGGTCATACTAATAATCCATTTTATTCCCTCTCTACAGGATTGCAGTATATGGAGACAAATACTGTAGCAATTATTGGCCCTCAGACCTCTGGAATGGCTCATGTGCTTTCACATCTTGCAAATGAACTGCACGTCCCAATGTTGTCATTTACAGCACTGGATCCTATGCTCTCACCACTTCAATATCCTTACTTTATTCAAACAGCGCCCAATGACCTTTTCCAGATGACAGCCATAGCAGATATGGTTAGCTATTTTGGGTACAGAGAGGTTATAGCAGTTTTTTCAGATGATGAGCAGGGTCGTAATAGCATAATAGCTCTTGGAGATAAACTAGCTGAAAGACTTTGTAAAATCTCTTACAAAGCAGTACTATCTCCTGAATCCCTAGCATCTCGCGATCAAATTATGAATGAGTTGGTTAAGATCACATTGATGGAATCCCGGGTGATTGTCCTACATGCCTATGCCCAAATTGGTCTTCAGGTTTTTGAAATGGCCCATAAACTTGGGATGATGGAGAGTGGATATGTTTGGATTGCTACTACTTGGCTTTCTACTGTATTAGATTCCACCCCAGTTTCTGGAGATGCCGCCAAATCCGTTCAAGGTGTTCTCACACTTTGTCCCCACACACCAGATTCTGAAAGGAAAAGAGCCTTCTCTTCTCGATGGAACAAGTTAAGCAATGGCTCTATTGGGTTGAACCCTTATGGCCTGTATGCTTATGATACTGTTTGGATTATTGCTAATGCAGTCAAATCGTTACTGGATTACGGTGGTGTAATCTCCTTTTCAAATAATTCCCAGTTAAATGGTTATGAGGGAGGAGCACTGAATCTCGGTGCCTTAAGCATTTTTGATGGAGGAGAGAAATTGCTTAGCTACATTTTGCAGACTAATATGACAGGTTTAGCTGGCCATATTGCATTCAGTAATCCATTTAGATACATAAAACATCCTTCATATGATATCCTCAATGTAATTGGGAAAGGAAACAAGAAAATAGGGTACTGGTCTAACCATTCGGGGCTTTCTGTTGTGCCACCAGAGATCCTTTACACTAAAGCACCCAATCGTTCAAGTTCAAACCAACAACTATACAGCGTGGTGTGGCCGGGACAAACAACAGTCAAGCCACGGGGGTGGGTTTTCCCGTATAATGGGCGACAGTTAAGAATTGGAATTCCATACCGAGTTAGTTACAAGGATTTTGTTTCAGAAGACGAAAATAACAATACAGTCCGTGGGTATTGCATAGATGTTTTCCTTGCTGCAATAAAATTACTTCCATATGCAGTACCTCATAAGTTCATCTTGTTTGGAGATAGACAAAAAAATCCAAGCTACACGGAGCTCATAAGCATGATTACATCCAATGTGAGTGAGTGCTGATATTAGTAATTAATGCACAAATGGAATGTGTATTTGAGCTGACTTAATTAGCTCCCTGTAGGTCTTTGATGCAGCTGTTGGCGACATTGCAATTGTAACGAATCGTACAAAAAGTGTGGACTTTACTCAGCCTTATATAGACTCGGGGCTAGTGGTCGTTGCACCAGTTCCGAAGTTGAAATCCAGTGCTTGGGCTTTCATGAGGCCTTTCACTCCATTAATGTGGGGAGTAACAGCAGCCTTTTTCCTTATTGTGGGAGCAGTTGTGTGGATTCTAGAACATAGAATGAATGACGAATTTCGAGGTCCACCAAAAAAGCAGTTCATCACAATTTTATGGTGAGTCAAAGTAATAGTAGTATTTAACCTTGCTTCTGGATGTCAATACAGATGAAGCATCATCTCAAGGCAATAAATATATTTCCATATGTGCTCTGACTCCTTTTAGGCATGTTAAGATAATCATGTTGAATTCTATTTATCCAATATTCCTGTCTATTTGCGCTTCTGACATTGTCCATGGAAGTTTGTGGTGCTTCAAACTTCATACTTGCTCTTTCTCTTCGTTGCAGGTTTGGCTTCTCAACTATGTTTTTTGCTCACAGTAAGTATCCACCGTTTAGACTAATGGCCTGTTTGGCAGGACTATTGCTTTTGCTTCTGCTTCTGCTTCTTGTAAAATAGCTTATTGAGAAAGCTACTTTAGACCAGCTTTCTCTGAAAACTCTTTGAGTTTTCAAGCATATTCAAAAGCATATTCAAAAGCAACTTCTTAATCTTAGAAGTAGCTTGTTGGCTTTTCGAAAGTCTGTTAAACGGGCCCTAAAGAGGTAGTAGTAGCATAGGATTTTTCTGACTGCAAAAATTTATAACTTTCAGGAGAAAATACAGTGAGCTCACTTGGTCGAATGGTTCTAATTATCTGGTTGTTTGTGGTTTTAATAATAAACTCAAGCTATACTGCAAGCCTGACTTCGATCCTGACGGTACAACAACTAGCCTCATCGATTAGAGGAATTGAATCCTTAACTACAAGCAGTGATCTTATTGGATTCCAGGTAGGATCCTTTGCTGAAAATTACTTAAGAGAGGAACTCAACATTGCCAAATCCAGGCTTGTTCCTCTTGGCTCACCGGAAGAGTATGCAGATGCCCTTGAGAGAGGTAGAGTTGCTGCAGTGGTAGATGAACGTCCATATGTGGATTTGTTTCTCTCAACATACTGCAGGTTCCAAATTGTTGGCCAAGAGTTCACAAAAAGTGGATGGGGATTTGTGAGTGTCTCTAAACTTGATATTAGAAGTGAATATTTCTATGTTAAAGCAATTCTGCATCCTCGTCTTAAGTTGTCATTGGTGATTTGATTGGATTTTTAGCTTCTCTAAACTGAATTTTGCAAGTAATATCAAGTCCTTTCGTTCAGTATGAGATCACACTTCAAGGTGCTTTGCTTACATTGCACCTCTAGTCCATCAAAGTATTGTTCATCATCCAAGAACAAATGCCTCTTCAAAAGATAATATGGAATAACTGGATGATCTTAAACAGTTTTACTAGCCAGAACAGAAACCAATCCTAGAACTACAAGATGATACCTTAGAAGCATCTTTCTTTTTACACAAGTTTTCATAATCAATCATCACGTATTCTTGAACTAAAACAACTTGCGATGACTGGATGTCATGCAATGTCATTTGAAGGCTGAAGCTGACTTGGGAAATAAAAGGGATGAAATGTTCTAAGTTTCTCAACAAAGTTTATATGGACAACTAAAAGATGCTTACAGCATGATTTAAAGTCCAATATTTCAATTAAATTAGTTCCTAGGTAATCCAGTCTGAAGCTATTACAACTCTGATTTTCTAGAATCTGGATATCTAAACGTGGATATGGCAGTGAAGATCCAATGTGTTTTTGATCTCTTACTTTTCCTCTTCTCCTCCTTGTTGTCCTCTAATTTTTATTGAAGTTACTATGCGACTTTCATTAGGTGAATTAGTTACTTATTTTCCATGGATACATCACCTAACTTTTTGTTTACATTTTAGGCATTTCCGAGAGACTCACCCTTAGTCGTGGACATGTCAACTGCTATCTTAATGTTATCAGAGAATGGCGAGCTTCAGAAGATACATGACAGGTGGTTGAACAAAAAAAATTGTAGTCTGCAGGGCGCTGAGCAGGATTCGGACCAACTTCAATTAAAGAGCTTTTGGGGTCTTTTCCTTATATGTGGAATTGCATGCTTTCTTGCTCTTCTTGTTTACTTTTGCTCGATTCTACGCAAGTTCAAGCGGTATCTCCCTGAACAATCTGAACCTTCTTGCCAAAGTAGTTCACGCTCTATAAGAATCCAAAGATTCTTATCTTTTGTGGATGAGAAGGAAGAGGAGTCGAAGAACAGGTTGAAGAGAAAACACTTGGAAGTGCTATCAAATTCCCACGTACAGGAACTTCAATTGCCAAGTGGAACCAAAAGAAATGAAGCAGGCATTTTCCCCGATGGACACGACAGTAGTACTTACTTCAACTAAAGTGAAATCCTCAATTCAATGGAGTAAATGAAAGAACTTTGTTAGGGTATATAGAATAATTGGTTATAGCTGGAAAGCTTGCTTGTAAATTTAACACATGAATATGTGATTCTCCTACATATAATATGTGATCATGAATTTTGGAAAACCTAGCTCTTTAATGGATTTTGTATTATTTGTTCCCTTGCAAAATTTGTGCTTTCTTGTAAAGACTAGCATTTCGTGTGAGTTGTGGGAGAGGCATAGAAAGAGATAAGGTGGTCAAGCAATTAAATTAACTTCTGAAGTGTAGGTCGAAGTTCGATCAAGCTTAAATATATCTTTACGAATGAGTTGATATTAATGGCATTTTGAACTGCTTAACTTGATTGTCCGTCTTTTCAATGTTGTTCATGTGTATAGGAGCGGATCTAGCGTTGAAGTTCAGTCCGGGCGGACATTGATCGATCAATGTCGACAATCAGCGATCGTAAGGGCGAGATCGTTTATTAATATTTAAAACTTAATATATATTATTATATTAACAATAATATCAAACCCATCAAGTGCTCTAATTGTAAAGATTTCAATAATCTTTAAGGATAGTCACGGATTCGACTCCCCCTTCCTATAGCCATTAATTTTGGTAAAAATTGTAAGGTAGTTAAAAGTGGAGAACTAAAAATCTATGAATTGCAAGTTAGGAAATCGAACCAGAAACATCTCATAAAAATTGCAAGCTCCTACAAGCTCAACTGAAGAAGACGTTTGAAAATGAAATGAAATAATAGTTATATAAGCTAAAAAATTTATCTATTGTTAAAAAAAATAATAAAAAAATTCCATGCAGATCCAGCACGGGCGGCCGCGAGTGCTCGCCGAGTTCTAGGTCTGCTCCTGCATGTGTAGCTATAATGGCTAATAATAACATTTTAGAGCCACAAATTCGAACTTCACGAAATAGTAGGACGATATATTAAGAAGTCAATCTCTTGTTACCATTGACACCTAGACTCATGAGTTGACGAGTGTAAGTAATCTAGATGGATAATATTGTTCTTTATACAATGTAAATTAGGGGTGAACACAGTTCGATTTTAACGATTTGACACATTTTCAAACTAAACATCTTAAAGCGGTTTGAAATTTTTCCAAACCAAATCAAAACACTCGATTTTCTAAACCAAACCATTCAAAGCCACTTTTTTCAGTTTGGTTTGATTTAAAATCACGGTTTAACAAAGAAAAAAAAATTAATATACAAGCTTAATCATAGATATTAGCCTAAAATTTCACGCTAAAAGATAAGTGATACAAATTAAAAATATTACAAATCAAAGTTACATAATTCATTGATTTTAATCATTATAATGCAACAACTTGATAGAAACATTTTAACCTATTATCTGATACTAATTGGAGCAACATCTACAATTGTTACACATGATTCATTCTTTTCTTAAAGATAAGAACATAGTATATGAATTCATTGATTATAAATAAATTATATAAAATAACTAATAAAAGAAAATGAATAAAAATATCAAATACGATAATAACTCCTATAACTTTTTTGTGAATCATTTAATGCTTCTACCTCATTCAAATATTAACGAATCACTATAAAGATTTTATTACGATGCAACAAATTTTTAGGGCAAATCATTGCCTCAACTATATTTGCACTCAACGAACTTCTAAAGGAATCAAGAATCCAACCGCTAACAGGGAATGCAAACCCAGAAATAATTGTGAATATTGAATAGCTAATACATCTTTAGCAATTCGAGGGACAATCTTGTGTTTATTTAGATTGAATTTTCACCAAAGTAATATGTTGAAATGCTCATTAAACAAATCTAGAAATGATCATTTAAGTAATCCACCAAATCTCTCTAGCAATTAACAGTAAAATCTAAAAACTAAGTTCAAATGTAAGCAATTAATTGAGTGACCTGACCAGAAATTTGAGATACAAATAAACAAATAATTTTGTTAGCTCCTACTTAGTCGAGCCACTATTCATGATCTCTTCCATGGATGAAGCCCTTAACGAGGTGCGTCCACCTCTAACAAGGATGTGTATTTCGAACGGTGAGGTGTGAGACACCCCATGGTGGTCACCTCTGATTCATTTGAAGATAACGTTGCCCATGAATGCACCATCTACCATGGAGGAAGCCCTTAATAAGGCCCGTCCGCTTCTAACAAGGATGTCTACTTCCAATGGCGAGGTGTGTGATACCCTCCACGGGGTCACCCGTGATTCCTTCGAAATGATGCTCTCTATGGAGCCCCTTAATGAGGCGTGTCCGACTCTAACAAGTATGTCCATTTTGAACAGTGAGGTGCAAGACACCTCCTACAGAGTCATCTCTAATTCTTTCAAAGATTATACTCTTCATGAATGCACCATCTACCATAGATGAAGGTTTTAACGCAGCGTCTTCACCTCCGATGAGGATGTTCATGTCGAACGCTAAGGTGCGCATCACCCTCACGAGGGCTACCTTTGATTTCCTCGAAGATGAAGCTCTCTATGGATGCACCACCTACCATGGAGGAAACCCTTAACGAGGCACTTCCACCATTAACAAGGATGTCTACTTCGAACGATGAGGTGCGTGACACCCCTACTGTGGTCACCTTTGATTTTTTCGAAGATGATGCTCTCCATGGATGCACCATACACCATGGAGGAAGCTCTAAACGAGGCGTATTTGCCTCTAACAAAGATGTCCACTTTGAATGGTGAGGTGCGCGACCTCCCCCACACAGGGTTACCTCTAGTTCCTTCAAAGGTGATGTTTTTCATAAATGAACCATCCACCATAGAAGAAACCCTTGGCATGGATAAATCAATCCCATCCAAGGAAGTTCAATTATTTTGGCTGGAGAGGTGCAAAGCATCCCAACTTAAGTAGGCTACTATCTTTTCAAAGATGCCTCTGCATTAGTATCAGTATAGCGGTTTATATTCAATTCAGAGTTAGTCTCTATATCAGTATCAGTATAGTTGTTTATATTTAGTTTAGAGTCATGCCTCTGCATCAGTTCTATCACACCTATTTAGATTTAGGGTCCCACCTCTGCATCAGTTTTATCACAGCTACTTATATTCAAAGTGTTGTCTCTATCCAAAAGTCCATGCATTATATGAGTATCAATACCTGGACTAGGGGCACTATTGTGATACTAGTACTTTAATATCATTACATTATTACTGCTAGCATGTGCATTATTACTGTTAATACGCATGCCAGGTTATCTATATTATCATTTTATTATCGACATCATGCCATTTGCTTCACACTAGCAAGTTAGATTTGATCATCATTTTACTTTATTTGGAGGTGTAAGTCCTCTCTTATTCAGACTCGCGCAAATATTTTTGAGGCAGTTCGTAATTCCTTATATGAAACTAAGAGGCAACAAAGAAAGAGGTAATTGGTGAGTTATCGCCTATTTGGGATCAATACATATTTTTGAGATAGTTCGTAATCCCTCGCTTATTGGAGTTACCCGTATTTCTGAGGAAATCTATAAGACTTTACCTACTGACGATTATATCTCTTGTTCGACCGTTGACTTGATCGTTGGAATGCAAATGATCATTAGACTTTTTTCTCGACTGATGGCCCTTGCCTCATAACGGGGCTTTTAATATACATGTGATGTCTACATGGAAGGGAGGTGGCATGGATTTTATTGGCGCATTTTTTTATGTCAACAATAATCATTCTAACATAAAGGTTATGGTTGAATGAATGAAATACAAAAAAAAAAAAAATCTATGTTTTACATATGAATATATTTAAATTATTTGGATGCAAAGAAGCTAAGGCCCTTTAACTATAAGGATTTCTATACAGGCAAGTTTCAAGAAACAAAACTATGTGACAATTATCCCCATTTCCATTTCTTTTCTTTCTTTATTTGTCTCTAGTGGACGGTACTCTCAGTTCATTAAGAATTGGCTAATCATTACCGTTACGTCTTAACATCGAAGCTCCTAGGCGCTGAATTCCAAGTGGAGACATTAATAATGATGAATGTCAGGATTATCAACCTAGGGTATAATGTTACTAAGCTGTTGTCAATGTATTAAATACATAACAGATTGAGGCGTTTATTTGCTTGAGTTTGGTTTGTTATTAATTTGGTTGAGTTGTTTTTTATTTTTAGTTAAATATGCAATCACTTTTGATCACATTGTCGGTGTTCGAACAATTTTATCTCGTGTCGTAGATCATCTCCCACGTCTATAAACGCAACCTTTTCCCGTCCAGATCTTCGGTCAAAATGTGTCGGAATTTTCTTGCATGGATGCGAGTGGGCCCGACAACTGTTGTCCATGTGACAATTTTGAGAAACAAGGTCAATAGATTGGCGTCATTTGTGGGAGTCTTGAACATTTAAACCAGAAAGTTCTATGAAAAAAATCTGATAAGGAGATACATTTTTGGAAAAATTCTTGCCTTTGAAGAAAAATGAGTTCTTCTTAAATAAAGAATCACCAAACGTCCTAAGAAGGATCACTTGTTGAATTTCGGAGTATTCCTTAGAAAAAGGAAAATCATTCACTAGTAAAAAAAATCAAGTTGTAATTAAAGAAAACGTTGCTTGAGTTTTGACAATGAAGGGTCAGCGCCTTGGAGGGCTAGGGAAGACCCTGAAGAATGGGAACTTTCACGTGTTGCTCCACGACCAAACATCGATTCCATCAGAAACATCAGCTAGATGGATTAAGAGGCCGGTCCAGAGTAGCTGCTAAGTTTACTAGGGAAGTGGCCACCATGACCGTAAACATGAGAGATATTACTCAGCAAAATATTGCCATGTACAAGCTGCTAAGGGATATGTAGAGCCAGGAAGGATATCCAATCCCCCCATACGCAGCTTAATGAAATGCTTTCTTTCACGACCTCAAGAAGGGAACTACTAACATTACATCAGGGAGAAAACCCCTCAAGAAAGGGAAGTTGGAGTTGATACTTCCACCAATTATGCCATCAATCAACCCAATGAAGTTCCATTCAACTTTCTTCCAAATTACGAGCTAGAGGACATACTACAGAGATCCATAATTGTCATCGAGAGGTTAAGTCTCAAAAGACCTAGAAATAGGTAGGCTCAACCTCTCTTTGTACCTAGTAATAGGTACTAGAGACTATCTCAGTTCCGAAGAAATAATGAACCTACTCATGGCAACCTGCCTCCAAATCCTCCACCTAGGAGTATGCATCAAAGGCGGGCCGAATAGGCTAGGAATCAAGCACCCAACCACCTCAAGAACCGCAAGTCAAAAAAGATAAAGACTCTAACAAACCACAAAGGTCTTGTAACCTCAATGACAATTTGCCATTTTCTCAGGGAATTAGGGACACCCCCTGTCCTAAGACACTTTATGCTACCCAACATTCCTAAGTATGATGGAAATTGATTTGGAGTACTAATTTAGTCACAAATAACTTTTGAATTTTTTTGATGTTTTAATTGGATTGAATGACTCAAAAGATGATTAACACGAATAACGAAAATGAAGACTAAAACAAAAAAAAAGGAATTAAATGATATAAATTTGATTTTTGGAGCCTAAGCTAAGTAAAAATTGAAACTACAAAACCCACGACGGATTAGATCAAACACAAGAAAGTCAAGAATCAATGTTTGAAAAGCTCGACCCAATAAATTGTGAACAAAAGAATCAAGACAATGACCAACAATATCTTGACTCATTGATTACAAAACTTATGAACCTTATTTAAATTGTTGAACGCCACAAGAATTTAATTCTTGATATGTTTGGAATTAATTCAATGAAGAATGAGTTGAAAGCAATGTCTCACAATAATATCACTCAAATTGTATGTTTTACAATGAAAAGAATAATCCTATTTATATGAAATCCCTAAAATCCTAATTAAAAATGGAATTAATAATCTAAATATCAAGAATTACCATAAAATTAGAGTTTAACTAAACTATGATTATTTTTGAAAATTGGAAAATTAGTTATTGAACTTGTGCTATACAGTCGCATAGTGTCGGAACATGCAATCAAACAATTCATAAAAAATCCACATTTGATTCTCGGTACATGCGTCCGCATGCTTTGGAATACTATGCGGTCGCATAATTAACCTTCTCAGCTCCATTGTCCCTCACTTGAACCAAGTTGAGCCATATTTTTTCTTCTTCCATGTCCAATATGAAAATTTGTCATTTTGCTTGCTGCAATCGATGTTTCATCCATTGTAACTTGAACAAGTAATCCCATGGCTTCATTGACATCCTTTACTCATGACCTAGTAATTGGTCATTCCTCCATAATCAACGGATCTTTGTCCTTGCTAGCTCCCTTATCATGGTTCTCATCAATTTTCTCCATTTTGTTCGAATTTGAATTTTAAAACTATTTTGGAAACTGTATAGTACATCAATAAAGTTCATACATCAACTTTTTCTTATTTTGGAAATATTCTGAGATTTTTGAAATTTGTGCACTTTGAATCTTTTCTTAGGACAAGTCAACTTCTCCCCAAGCTATCTCATAGTTGTAATGGGTAAGAAGAGAGCAAGATATAATGGGGAGCACACCCTAGTCAGACCTACCAAACTCCAACCCGTTCCCTCTAAAGTAGTTCCAGCTGGAAAGGATGCTGTCTTACAGAAAAGAAATGTTGTCCCTTCGTCCAGTATGACTCAAGTGGCTGAGAAAAACTTTTGGAAGGGCCTTTGTGATGATGATATTATTTCACCAAGCGCCAAATGTTTCCTAAACACTTGGTAAAGAGAACACTAATTTATATGGTTTGACTAACGAACGTCAGGCTTCCGAACAGAATGTATCGTAAGAGAATAAACAAGATCACAACAGTGGTAAGGATCCATGAATTAAGTTATTTAAAGATAATAGGAGCATAGATGAAGGCTTCAAAATTCGATCCATTGATGACCAGTCAGATGAAATTGTGTTGGGGATGATGATGTAGACAATGCTGAACAGGCATGGGAGTTTTTATCTCGTTGGATACTTCACAGGCAGATTCTCGAGTAAGGCTACCATTCTTCGTCTATGTGGGTCTTGGAAAGTTGATTACCAATACTTTGTTTAGGCAAGTGGGTGGCTTATTTTCAAGTTTGAGGCATTAAGGGCTAGTTTTCTTCACAGGAGGGGGAGGGAGAATGGGCTTATTTCATCTTTGAGAGGGCCCTTATGCTCAAAACCATGCCACATTGTTTTGAATTTGATGATAGTGGGACTAATTCTCTGTCGGTTTGGATAAATTTACTCGGGTTGCTACTTGATTGTTGGAACCGAAACACTTTAACTAAAATGGCATCTAAAGTTGTTGGAATTTGGGTGTGACCTGAATTCCTTTGTTGAAGTTGTTAAAGTAATTAAAGAATTCTAATTGAAGTGTATGTCATGAAGAATTCAAGTTTGGAATGTTATTGGAGTCCTATATCAAGTTGAAATTCTATTTTGAAAGCCCATTAGGAGTTGAAAATTAGTATTGGACTAGAATAAGATTTTGATGGAGAAAGCAAAAAAAAAAAATTATTTTCGAGCAGATTACCCAGCGCCCGGAGGTGGGCACCGCGACGCCACCTGTGCTGTTCCCTTTTTTTTCTCATTTTTCTTCTTCTATTTCATTTTGGACTCGATTTTTAGCATCATACTTCATCAACAACTCTACCAAGAGGGTTTAAACGTCTTCTATATGTTTTCTATAAATATTAGGCTCTTCTATACAATTTGATAAGTGTGAGAAAATAGATTACTAAAATTATAGGATCTATTGTAATTTTTTTTCTCTTCTCCATTATTCTTGAGTCAATAAAATCTCATAATTCATTTACCATATTTTCTTGTTTTTCTTTCATTCTTATGTTCTTGATTTAATACTGTATAATTTGCCATATTACTTCAACATCTCAATCCGGTAATTGGTGTCCTAACAAGTGATATCAATCCTAACAAGTGGTATCAGAGATAATGTTCAGCAGTTCCGTAGAGCGCAATGTTTGATTTGTTCGAAGGTTTTTGTTCGTGATGACTTCCATGAAGTATGACATTCTACTTTTGGATCGGAGCACTAGATTTTTGCTATGGCAGGTTAATGTGTGCAGTACTCGTACAACTAGATTTGGATGATACGTTGCTAGAAATTGACAAGATATCAGCAACTTTGATCGTGGAGAAGAAATTACAGAAATATAAGAAGCCCGGTTCTCACATTCATATTCATCTATAAAATACCATTCTTCATAACGTTTTGAAGGAGAATTCAGCAGCTACTTTATGGTTGAAGTTGGAACAATTGTGCTTGACTAAAAGTCTGATAAGCAAGTTGATCCTCAAACAACATTTATACTATGAAGAAGATTTGGCCTTGATCCTGCTATGTTCATTACCCGCTTCATTTTCTTTATTAAGAGACACAATCTTGTACAGTCGTGATACTCTCACCATAGAGGAACTGTATGATACTTTATATTCAAAAGAGAAGATGAAGCATTTGGTTTTTGAGGCCATAGATGGAGAAGGCCTGATTGCTCATGCTGGTTCTGGAAGAGATAGATCGAAGTCTAAGTTCAGTAATCAAATTTATAACTACTGCAAGAAGAAGGGGCACTTGAAGAGGGATTGCTCAAATTGCAGAATTAAGAAAGGATGGCTGTAAGTAGATATTCAGATACTTCAGGTAAAGCAAACCTCGCGGAGAACATTGTAAGTGATGGAGATCTCTTAGCTATTTTTGACATTGAGTCTAAATCAGAAGAGGATTGGATTCTTGATTCAACATGTGTATTTCATATGTGTCCTAATAAGGACTTATTTACTACATATACAATTGTTTTCATAGGTGTTGTGTTATGGAAAACAATACATCTTGTTGGGTTGCTGAAATTGGTACAGTCAGATTGAANCTAATAAGGACTTGTTTGCAACATATGAAACTGTTTCCAAAGGTGTCGTGGTTATGGGAAACAACGCATCTTGTCGGGTTGCTGGAATTGGTACCGTCAGATTGAAGCATTTGGATGGAACAATTAGAACACTTGGTCAGGTTCGATATGTTCCAGATTTGAAGAAGAATCTCATCTTGTTGTATATCCTTAATTCAAAAGGTTATGAGTTATTTGGTGGAGGTGGAGCCTTGAAGGTGTGTAAAGGTGCCCATGTTGTATTGGTATGACGAAAAATGTCTCAGTTATACATCTTGTAGGGTCATGTAGAATCTAGAAAAGTCAATTAGCATAGGTTTAGTATCGTGGTAGACATTCAGTTTGGTACAATACCTTTAGGAGCTCATAAAGGGTTATATTTGAAGAATACAACTCAACGAAGTTTCGAAGATATGGATAATGCTATATTGCCACCATAACCTGCAGTGCTATTGTATTTAGTTACTACAGACGGACCCAGTGGAACAAGGTATGTGAATACTGATTTTGTTAACCATGTTTTAAGTGGAGTAGAATGTGTACAATCTAGCAAGGGGCCTTCTGTAAAAGCATTTGGTATTGAATCTACTTTGGGGTGTGTTACAGCCCATTTTGGTTAATTTAAAATCATTATGATTTTTTTGAATCTGAGATAATTCTACTAGAGTAGTTCTTAGATTCATTGAAAGATGTGGAGTATTTTGTGTTTGGTTGGAAAAATTAGTTTTGGTTATTGACAAAAAAGCCAGTTCATTCCTTGGTGGAATTCTTATCAAGGTGGAAATTATTGGAATTTGGGTGTGACTTGAATTCCTTTGTTGAAATTGTTAAAGTAATTAAAGAATTCTAATTGAAACGCACATCATGAAGAATTCAAGTTTGGAATGCTATTGAAAAACTATCTCAAAATGAAGTTCGATTTTGGAAACCCATTGGAGTTGAAAATTCGTATTAGACTTGAATAAGATTTTGATGGAGAAAGCAAATAAATAAATTCGGGCAGATTGCCGAGCACCACCTATGTTGTTCCCTTTTTCTGCGTTTTTCTTTTCCTACTTCATTTTGGACTCTGTTTTTGGCATCTTACTTCATCAACAACTCTACCTAGAGGGTTTGGACGTCCCCTACATATTTTCTATAAATATTAGGCACTTCTATAAAATTTGATGAATGTAAGAAAATAGATTACTAGAATTATAGGATATATCGTAATTTTTTTTTTTCTCTTCTCCATTATTCTTGAGTCAATAAAATCTCTTAATTCATCTACCATTTTTTCTTATTTTTCTTTCATTCTTACTTCATACTTTGGCATATTACTTCAACATCTCAATCCGATAATTGATGTCATAACAAGTGATATAATCCTAACAAAAGTAGAGGTTGATGTATCCGAGGAACTATTGCATGTACTTTATATAAAGCTACCAAAAGAGAAGTCAAGAAACCAAGAGGTTCTTTATGAAAACGTAACAAACTTTAGAGCTATATGTAAAACATTTGAGCATGCGACGGCAGGATGTAATGCTAACAAACTGCTTGTGGGTAGTAAGCAGGACGTACCAAGTAATACATGGTAAACTGATGGTAGAGCACGGCAGCTACTATCGTCCAACAAAATGTGGCCAATTCATAAACGGTTAACGCTGAAACTCATTAGAATAAGTTGGTCGCTGAGGACACTAGAAAGGCAGACTCTGGGGAGAATTACTAAGGGCAGGCAGTTAACAATGGGAACATGGAAGAGACCATTTTGACATTAGTGGAAAGATAGAAAAAACAACAATAATAGCAGACATAATAACGAAAGACAAAAAATAGGGCTTTTAAACAATGATTCTAACAAATCAAAGGCAGCTTCAAATTAGAAGTTGAAAGGAAAGTTGGATTAATTGATCTTTGCTCCCATTAAGATGGATAAAAGGGCAATGCCCTTCGCATATTATCATGATAGTCAGATTTTGGAACGTCATGGGCTTCAATATGCCCCTGAAACAAAATGGGGTACATCACCTCATTAATCAGCAAAACATTGATATTTTTCAAGTTTTGGAAACAAAGCTCAATCTAGCAAACTTGTCAAAGATTATAAGGAATAAGTTCGGAGGATAGAGACAAGCGGATAATTTTCCCTTGCACCTTGCCGACAGAATTTTGATCCTACGGGATCCGGCGAAAGTTGATCTTCAAGTTTTGGAAGCATCCCCCAAGTGATACATAGCAATGTTATTTGCAAGGTAACTTCCATCTCAACTTATATTAGTTTTCTTTATGCATTCCATTCATTGTTACGCAGAGATCTCTTCGGAATAATATTGTAGATTTCGGTGGCTAGCTTATGTCAATGGTTGATCATGGGAGATTTTAATAATGTACTAAGATGTGATGAGCAACGGAGTGGAAGTAACACCATATTAAATTAAAGACTTTGCAGAATTTTGTTTGAATGCGGGTCTTTTGGATTTGAGGTCTATTGGATGCTTCTATACATGGACTAGAAATTCACAAGGTAGCACACTTTTTGGTGTGGAGGAAGATAGATAGAGATATGGTGAATGAAGAATGGTTACAAGTGGGCTTCTATGGCTTAGCAGGCTTTAAACCATCGGGCTACCTATCGGATCATTTACCTTGCATTGTGTCTCTTTTCCATAATGATGGGGCAAAAGGTAAACATTTCAAATTTTTTAACATGTGAGCTGAACAAACTGATTTGCAAAATCAAGTTTCCACTTGTTGGAACCAACAGATTCAGGGTAAAAACAGTTTATTTTATGCAAAAAATTACAAAGGATGAATGGTAGTTTGAAGCAACTCAATCAAAGGGAGTTTCCACACATTTCACATAGCTAAAAATGAACTTCATGCAGCCCAATCATAGTTCCATGATGAGCCTTATAACAAGGATTTGCAAACTGTTGTGGCACGGCTAAGGGAGAATATGGTGAATATTTGATGAAGCTTCTACTTTCAACAAGCTAAATGAGCTTATTTGAAGAAAAGTGATAGGTGTACAAATTTTTTTCACTCTATGGTGAAAAGAAATGCGAAAAGGAAATTTGTTGCGGCAATCATGAAAGATGACGGGAATCTCAAAAACTCATAAGAAGAAGTGGTTGGTGAGTTTGTTGGTTTTTACCAAAGATTGTTGGGAACGAATGTTGTATGTGAGCCTATCGATCCTTGCATGTTTAAGGAAGGACAACTAATATCTTCTGACCAATCAAATACTATTGACATAAAAATCTCCACACATGAAATCAAGGCTGCCTTGTTTGATATTGGAGAGGATAAATCACCCGGGTCGAAATTTACAATGACATAGTGATTTAATTTTTTTACAAACAAGAGGTAGCAACAAGTACTTCATCATTTTTCTCAATGATAACACAAAATATTGTTATGTGTATCTGATTAAAAGTAAGGACGAAACTATATATAAAAAAAAAATTATAAGAATGAAGTTGAAAATCAATTTAATAAAAAAATTAAGCCGCTGAGAAGTGACGAAGTGGTGAATATGAATCACATTTTGCTGGATTCCGTGCATAACATGAAATCACATCACCTTATTTACCCCCATCAAAATGGCGTTACTGAACAGAAAACTCATATATTAAAAAATAGTGAATGCAATGGTAGTGAGTTCTAGATTACCTTATAACATGTGGGGATAAGATATCAATAAATTACCTTTTAAATAAGGTGTTTTGTAACGATCCGGGTCCTACTTAACGGGTTGTCCTGGCTGTTAGATCGACGACGTACCATTCCCACTGTACCTATATGGGTCTTTTCAGCATGCTTTGTCCTCACTCGCACGCTTCTCGAGAAAACTTCCCAATGGATCACCCATCATGGAATTGCTCCAAGTCAAGCACACTTAACTGTGGAGTTTCTATTTATGGGCTTCCGAAAAAGAAGATGCACCTTGTTGGTATGAGTAGTACCTATCAAATTTCTTAAACTTTCGTGGTTAGGGGTATTACAATCACCCCTCGTTAGATTCGCAACGTCCTCGTCGCGCTTGATCCATCTGAGGATCCGTTGCCAGGCGTTGGGATCCTACAGGTGACATAGCACTTAGTTCCCGATTTTCGACTGGCAAACGGGCTCTGATACCATTTGTAACGATCCGGGTCCCACTTAACGGGTTGTCCCGGTCGTTAGATCGATGACGTACTGTCTCCACTGTACCAACTTCCCCACTGTACCAACATGGGTTTTTTCAGCGTGCTTTATCCTCACTCACATGTTCCCCGAGAAAACTTCCTAGGGGGTCACCCATCATGGAATTGCTCCAAGCCAAGCACGCTTAACTGTGGAGTTTCTATTGATGGACTTTCGGAAAAGAAGATGCACCTTGTTGGTATGAGTAGTACCTATCAAATCTCTTAAACTTTCGTGGTTGGGAGTATTACATGTTTCGAAAGAAAAAAAGAAAAGAGACCCTATGAATTATGGAAATGAACGATGTTTTCCTATAAATACTTACGAGTGTGACATGTCTTGCCAAAGTGATTGTACCTACACAAAAGAATGTGAAAATAGGCCCAAAAATTGTAAATTGAATCTTCATTGTTTACGCACATAATAGCAGTGCTTATTGATTTCGTATGTATGAGTCTAAAATTTCAGACATACAAAAAAAAAACAATAATAAAATCGGAAACTTTTAGTTCTTTGAACATATATTTTCGTACTAATCCAAAGAGGAAACAAGTTCCTCTTGTTATGTTTTTAATACGGTGCGAATTTTTGCTAGACTATCGCCAGGGATTGGCTTAAGCGTTAAAAACAGAACCTTCTTCGCTTGATTGTCGCCTTGCCTTTGCTCGAGTGACAGTGTTGTTCGGAAAATTTTTATTTCACGTTTTAAAGGCTTTTACCCCAGCCCATTACTTTCCTAACCTACCTATAAATACCAAAATAGATCTAAACATGATTTTACAATGTTGAACATTGAGAGAGCTTCATTAGAGAGAATTCATACATATTCCATCTTTCAACCTTAGTCTTGCGGGTTTGTTTTGGTGAAAAAAATCACATCCATGATCCA
The DNA here is from genome assembly GCA_903798395.1 of Fraxinus floribunda. Lineage (NCBI taxonomy): Eukaryota > Viridiplantae > Streptophyta > Magnoliopsida > Lamiales > Oleaceae > Fraxinus > Fraxinus floribunda. Next base: position 2,027 of record CAIGRS010150200.1, on the reverse strand, counting down.
AATACCAAATCGTTCCTTCCTTTGCATCTGTTAGAGTTGCTGAAGATCGAGGGAAGTTGACTAAAGTTCCAGTCGGTGAAGAACATGGTGTTCTTCGTGATCCACAGGAGATAGATGATTCTACAAGGCTAAGAGTGCTGTAGGGTAGTAGATTCCAGGAGTGCTTTGAAGATTACAACTAAGGATTGGTACATGGGAGAACAGTTTTTAGGAGAGCTTTAAGAACTTTAGTTAAGAGATTAGATAATAAGTGTTGTGGTCTAGTCTCGTAGACTGTAAGTGTTTGAGCCGTTTTTAGTGGATTGATTGACAAAGTGCCCGGAGCTTTTTCCAGTTGGGTTTCTCCGTGATCTTGTCGTGTGTTGATTTACTACTTTGATTACTATTTATTTATTGCTCATCATATTTGCGGTATTTAAACATAAAAAAAATTGATTTGCATGCTTAATCAGCTAGAATAATAATTTAATTAGTGACTTGTTGCTGATTAAATCTAAGCATAATTTTAATTCCACATTAATACATATTCACCCCCTTCTAGGTAATGTTAGAGTTGAACTACGTAAACTTCAATTGGTATCAGAGTCTTAAATCAATTCCTGATCATCTTTATATACTCTAGATGAGTCGGTCATTGTCTGTGTCTCTGTTCTTTAATCTAAGCAATTATGCCTACTGGAAAGTTCGGATAAGAGCTTTCCTTAAGGCTTTGGATGAATGTATTTGGATTAGTGTTCAAAATGGGTGGGCTCCACCTTCAACAACTGTTGCTGGTGTAGGCACACCCATCGATATCTCNAAGCAATTATGTTTATTGAAAAGTTCGAATGAGAACTGTCCTTAAATCTTTGGATGAACGTATTTGGATTAGCGTTCTAAATGGGTGGGCTCCACCTTCAACAACTGTTGCTGGTGTAGGCACACCCATCGATATCTCACTATGGACTAAAAAAAACTTAGATAAGTATAATTAGAATGGCAAGGGCCTTCATGCCCTGTTCATGGCTGTGTCTACGAAAGAATTTAGGAGAGTCTCGATGTGTGAACTTGATAAGGAAGTTTAAGATATCTTAGAAACCACACACGAGGAAACTAAAATGGTTGAAAATTCTAAATTGCAGATGTTAACCACTAAGTTTGAAGAGATTAGAATGAAGGATGATGAATCGTTCGATGAATTCTATGCAAAGCTAAATGACATAGTCAACTCTAGCTTTAACTTAGGTGAAAAGATCCCCAGTCCAAAATAGTAAGAAAAGTCCTTAGATCCCTGCCCGAGAGGTTTAGACCTAAGGTTACTGCGATAGAAGAAAGTAAGGACTTAGATGCTGCGAAGATTGAAAAACTCGTAGGATCACTTCAAACTTATGAACTCATTGTCTCACAACCTAAAAATGTTAAATCTATCGCCATGAACACTATAAAAGAAGAGGAAAGCGAGTCCACCGATACTGAGACTCTTAAGGATGACGAAATAGCTTATTTCGTTAGAAAATTTCAAAATGTGAACAAAAATATGAGAAAGCCTTATGAATGAAAAAGTGATGTCCCTAATAAACTCTCGACAGGTAGACATCAGAAAAATACCTCTAGGACTCCTGTTAAGAAATCTCAATATGTTCAATGTCACGAGTGCAAAGGGTATGGTCACATTAGGAATGAATGTCCTAATCTGAAGAGGAGTTCGGGTAAAGAACGACGTAAAAATTTTGTCGTAACCATGAGTAATGAAGAGTTAGATTCCAATTCTCAAAGTGAGACTTCTGGTGGTGAAGATGAACAAAACTTCATGGCCTTCACCTCAATTACAACAATAGAATCTAACCGTGAAATTGAGAAGGTTGAAAGGAAGGATGAGAGTGAAGAATCTGAAGAAGAGTCTGAGGATGAGACCGACATTCACAAGTCTTATCATGACCTGTTTGAAGAGAGTCTCAAAATTAAAAAGGTCAATAAAGCCATTTTGAAAAAGGTGAATGAGCTTGAACTTGAAAGAGAAAAGCTATTAGGTGACCTTCAGGACTCGA
>CAIGRS010150149.1:0-12174 GCA_903798395.1 Fraxinus floribunda | reverse complement strand
TGTAAATTATTGTACAAATAAAAGATAAAATGACCTACGGCAACGTTCGCTGAACGTTGCGGAAAGTTTCTACAGCAACGTTCGCGGAACGTTGCCGTATGATCTATGGCAACATTCAACGAATGTTGCTGTTAGATCTATGGCAACGTGCAATAAACATTGTCGTAGATCCTACTGTAACGTTCATTACACGTTGCCGTAGAATGGTGCACGTTGTTGTAGATCATACGGCAACGTTCATTGCACGTTACAATAGATAATATGGCAACGTTCATTGCACGTTGCCAAAAGTTGGAACTCTACGGCGACATCGAAGCCCGCAACGTGCACCCGAACGCTGCCAAAAGTCTATGACAACGTTTTTCGTGCATTGCCATAGACACATTCTGTTGTAGTGTCTCTAGGACTCTGAACTTATTATTATTATAATGAAACACAACAAATTTATTCAATATATATCCAAATTTAACCGCCACAATATTTACAATGTCTTAAAATTCCAATGAACCACCACATAACTGTGGCATAGAAAAATAAACTAATGTTATGTAACCAAGCGATATCTTCAAGTTCTGTGATATAAGTTATAATTAAAATATAATAAGAAATGAATTACAACTAATTAATTTGGTACTGACATCTTTACTGCTTTGGACAAACTTATTCCATTAAACAATTATATGCCATAACAATTCCAATGATTTATCGCACATAAAAAAAAAAAAAAAAAATACAGGTCATGCATGAATCAATGTGTGCCATGCTTGGTTAATTTGTTCAATCATTCCCAAATTCTTTTTTAACATCATCAATGCACGTCAACATCTTAACATTTATTTGTAATATCATTCTAGCGGTCTAATTTAAGTATCTTTTTTTTTTTTTTTTTAACCGTGAATATTTTGTTGTAGTGACTCCATCTTCACCGGTATATTTGTATCCTTTTAAATCAAGAGTACTAAAGGAGATAAGATTTCTCTTCAAATCTAGAATATGCCTCACTACATCAAGTGTCCTATCAAACATCTTAATTCTGATCCTTCTAATACCAGCTATCTTATAAGATTCATTGTTACCCAGTACCACAATACCTTTTGAAATTATTTCACATGTTGAAAACATATCCCCGATTGAAATATATATGAAAAGTGCAAGTTGTATTAAAATCTAATCCTCGTTAGGTTTGGAGTTATCTTTCAAGCACAATTTGAATTGCCTCAATCGAATATCAAAAGAGAAAGTTATGATCAAAATACTAACTACTATATCGAGACAAAAACATGCGCGCGCGAAGATAATTTTCCTTATTCGATTGGAACTCTTTTGTAAGCCAATTTGGATTTGATTTTCAACCAATTTTGACTCCTACAAATATCTAACATTAGACTACATATGTGAGACCTCTCATATACATATTATTCTCTAATATTCATCAGTTATTTTCATCAAATTAGACAAAATTCATAACTTTTTGTGAGAGAATTGAATGGACTTGCAAGAATTCAATTAAGTGAAGATTCAAACTTAGTCTTTAGGCAAGGAAGAGAAGACGCAAGTGGAGATTAATCCAAAAACTATTGAAGAGATTCAAGATTTCAATATTTGTTTTCATCTTCTCAATTTATTACAAATTCGGGTTATGTCTTTCCACTTAAATATGATTTCTTGTAATTTGGATATGTTGGGTTAGTTTTATACATTTTTAGGATGAGGTGAACCCTAATTATGATATTTTTGGTTTTTAATTAATTATTTTAACTTTAATTTGGTTTAATTTGAGGATGCTTATTATCGATTTTATCAATCTTTTCAATTGCTTGATCACGAATTTAATTGTTAGTGGATTTTATTGTTGTCGAGAGAGACAATAGGGCTTAAGGATAATGTAATAAATATTGTAAGGTTCGATAGAGGATATAAATACACATTTATGCTATATATGTTGCAATACGTGTTTTAGCACTTGTTAATGAATTTATCATGTTTACATCTTTTATCAAAAGATAGAAAGGTTATATGAGGGGAATAAGTTGATCGCTATCAAGAGGGGCCTTCAATTAAATTAGGAACGTTGATCAACATGAATGATTTCAAATTGTCACTTTAATTGTTATACTAAAAATGGAATCACAATGGGGATTTAACATCTTAATAGTGTATCTCACATTTTTGAAAAAACACATGTACTTGCTTCACTAGTTTAATTGATAATTTAAGGATTAGTATAGAAAAATTATAAAAACTTGTTTGCTATTCAATTATTTACGCTTAATTTTAACTTGGACAAATATATAGTCCTCGTAGGTTCGACACTCTATTTATTATTATATTATTTGATCACGATCATGTGCACTTGTGGTTTTCAAAGGGTCAAGTTTTTGGTGGTGTTGTCGGAGACTATTATTTTTTATATGTTTTAGTTAATTTTAGTTTTAATCTGAATTTTACTTTTTTTCTTTAGTTTAATTTATTATATTACAAAAAATTTACGGCGTTTCTTACTTTTCGTTTCAGGATCTTGCATGTGAAGTTTGAGAACCGGTGATCTTGCTCAATTAAACAGGAGATGGAACAAATACTCAACCTTCGAAGAAGACCACGGGCGGAAACACGCCAAAAATAGGAAAACAAAGACATGGCAGAGGAAAATCTAATTTAAATATCCATTGGGGCTAATTTGGGAGCAGCACAACCGAATGTGGTTGTAGCTAATGAAAATGCAAGACTAATCAGGGAGTACATGGTTCCACCTATTGTGGAAAGACAATCTAGCATAGTATATTGGCATTTGGCTAGGCGAACTTCCACTTGAAGACGGATGTCATAAACATGTTTCAGAATGCTCTACAATTATTTGGAAGAGCTATTGAGAACCCTGACTCTTACATAACAAGATTCTTGGACATGTATGCAACAATCGAGTATCTATGGATTTCAAGCGAAGTAATGACTGAGGCTTTTCCTACATACATTGAGAAACTCAGCTAGAGAGTATTTAGAAACTTATCCACCTCCGAGCATCATTAAATGGGAGCAATTGAGTAAGAAATTCGTTAGTAAATATTTCCAGACGAAAAGGATTGCAAAGCTAAAGGATGAGATTACTACTTTCCAAGAACTGGACTCAGACTCAAAGACTGGGGAACAATATAAGAGTTTACTCCGCCAATGCCCATAACAAAGATCGTAGAAGTAGCTTCAGGTACAATATTTATACATTGGTCTGAACTCGATAAGCAGGGCTAACATAGACTGTACATGCAATTGTTCTATCTCAAAATGATCCACAGATCAGGTGTACCAAATCATGGCGGATTTGACATTCACTAGTGTACTTTGGCTTACTAAAAAAGCGAGTGGAAAGAAAGTTCCTAGAGTCTATGAAGTTGATTCTTTGACAGCAATATCAACTTAGTTGCCATCATTGGCACAAAAGGTGGAAAAGATGATGCAATTCAATTAGTCGGACTGAAATGCAAGAATTGTGGGGAGAATCATATAAGTGTTGACTACACTATGGGTAGTCCTTTTTCTCAGTTAGTGAGGATGTGAACTACATTCAAAAATTTCAAAAGCGACTACATAATCCAAATTTTAACACTTATTACCCAGGCTAGAGAAATCACCCAAGTTTTCAATGGAGTAATAATCATGGGGCTTACACCGCACCAAAGCAAACTGCACCGCCGAATTTTCAGTAGAATGAGAATAAGTCTTCGTTAGAAGATCTTATGGCTAATGAGGGGCACTGCATTAATCAGGGTAGAAAATATATAAAAGATATTTCTTCGTAATCTTTATGACTCGAGTTATTAAGTCTAGGGTATTTACAACTTGATGCCCTAAAATCATTTGATTTGGGAGTCATTGGTCAAAATCTCATTATATGAGTCATATAAAAAGTTTAAGGAGAAAAGAGTACAAATTAATTTTATTTTTTTAAAAAAAAAAAAACAGGTGCATGAAACAGAAGACGGTGAAATTGCCCTAGTTAAACCTTCAAACACTTATTTGAGAAGACTTGACTTTTGATAAGGAATTATTAGCGTAGTCTAGTCCTAGATGTCGATGCACTCAAAGAATTGGAGAATTCTTGTTTATTGATCTGTTGACTTATAATTAGTAAAGTCCACCTGAACTAGAGAGGGTGAGGATAGTAATGAAAAAACTCAACCTTAGATTGGACACTAAAAAGACTAAAAAGAATAAGTTTGGTAGTGTGTGAATCATACAAGAAGTGAAATGATATATTTGACCACAGATGTTCGAGAGTTGAAGCAACTTATAAATTTATGATTGTCAACTTAGTTCTTCACACACATACGTCAGTTTTAATTGGAAGAGTAGATATTGGTCCTGTATTTTGATTTTGAAGCAATTTGTAAATTTAATACGGTAACTTCAAATCCTGAGGTAAAAAGATGGATTGTCTAACTAAATATTTTTGCATGCTTGTGTGTTGTTATTAAAGTTATAGTTTTGTTTTAGGACAAAAATATGTTTTACCATATAATACTGCAAACCAGTTACTAGAAATTAAAACATGTTCTTAATTTATGCTATCGTAGTACTACTTATACCATAAATAATCTAATAAAGTCTAATACTTACGATATATGCCATCTAACCATACACATCATATATGTTTTCTAGACTTGATTTATTTCCTCATTTTTTCCCACTATTTTTCTAGTAGTTACATAAACCTGCTTTATATTGTATTTTGTTCAATGTGGGGCTAATTGTGCTTTTCATTGTCTTGCTAGAAACTTCTCTTTGGTTTTTTACTCGCACGGAATAGGTTGGGTGTCATCAAAATTCATTTCTGACGTGGTGATGATGATTGAATATTATGCAATACCACAAGGTTTATATTATACATCCAACAATGATATTGTCAAAAGGAGCCTAAAAAATCAAATATTTGACATAGAAAATATATTGGCTTTATGGTAGCATGTAATCTTGCTGACTTATTGATGTTATAAATTTTATTAATTAATTCCCTATATATTGTAGGTCTCTGGTATTTGGAAACACATAATTCCACCATTACAATATACCCACAAAAAACATGATTTCTTTCAAACTCAGTTCGTCACCAAAACTTTTAAAACATGTTTGTCACTTTAATCAACGAACTTTGTTTCAGCATAAATGTGTTAATTTTTTTAAACAATTCGGTAATGTGTTTGGCGTTAAGTCTCTTGTGGCAAAATAAAATGACAAAAAGGGTAACAAATCAATCAAATTCAATCCACCTAGCATAAAATGAAGGTGAGATTAAAAGACATGAAATTTTGAAATGGGTGCACCGAATTCCAAATCCATGTGGAACAAACATTTTTATCTTGTTAACGTCATCTCACGATCAAGAAATTCAGTAACATAAGCAACATTGTTAAACATTCAACAAAACTATTAAATAGTAAAAGATACATTGGAAGTAGCAAAGAAAACTCCAATTACTAAAGTACAATACATTTTTAAAAGTTATCTCCTTGAGTATACTCAATAAAAGATAAATTTTAGTTAANCATTGTTAAACATTCAACAAAACTATTAAATAGTAAAAGATACATTGGAAGTAGCAAAGAAAACTCCAATTACTAAAGTACAATACATTTTTAAAAGTTATCTCCTTGAGTATACTCAATAAAAGATAAATTTTAGTTAAGTCAAATTCATCATTCAGAAATATCTAATATTTCATAATGCCAAATATATCCTTAATAAACCAGCCTTGAGTGTACTCAACAAGTTGAGATCGATTTAAGACTCTCGTTTTTCACTATAATGATGGAAGGCAAACAATAATTCTGACTTAATATTTTAATGAGGAGTTTATCATGCAAAGGTCTCATCGATTCAATCATGTATATATGTACATATTCCATCAAACATGTAATAAATATACATACAAGAGTAGATGATTATGGACTAATTCTATATAGTCTTCCTGAGCCATAAGGAAGACTAGTTGGTCAAATCCTAGAGGATATTGCATTGAATCAGCATCAATACACCATCTCCATGGTTTCCTCATGTTCTTGTATCTTCAATCAGTCCATCCACAACTTATATCCTATACTAGTTGGCATGTAGGCCTGAATAACATTGGACGCGCAGACTGGAACAGATGTCTTTATTTATTCAATGATTAGTGCAATGCCCCGTTTTTTAGACATCAAGTTTCTAAAACTAAACCCTAACTTGAAACTTTCACCTCGTTTTCATCTCACTGATTTTAGATAATCCACACATAATATCATGCACGGAACCCCTACTAATCTCAGTGCTCCCTTGCAACAGTTCAGTCACATCCAAACTATTCTAAAAATTGGTCATGGTTTTATTACAAAAGAGGTTTTCCGAGTATATTCTCTATGTTTATCCCAATATGCAAGCATGAGTGTCGCGCGTAAAGTAAATCAAGTTTCACATAAACATGTATTGATCAATCTAATAATGCACAGTTTTCACCATTCACGGTCCATACATAGTCCAATATTAAACACCATGATCGGCAAAATTGTCAAATCTACACAAGCACACAAAATTTTAAACTACTACTAGAAATGCAACAGTAAAACTAAGAATAACTTAGCAAAGAATGGAAAATTGAAAATATTTTTTTACATCACACAATAAACATACAACAAACTGTGGAAAATGTAATTTACTTAGAAAATGTAATGCATGTCACCCCAAACTTATATGACACATTGCCCTCAATGTGGGATGACATCAACCCAAAAGAAAAGAAAATGCAAAACAATAAGACAATGGGGTGCAAGATGCTCTCCTAATCCGTAATCTAGTGGTGGATGGAAATCAGGTGCAGAAATGTCATCAGCGGATGGTAGTGGTAGATGGGCGAGCATTTGTCTCATCAATTTCGACTGCTGAGCAACCTCGGTGTGTATGTCTCGAACGTTAGCCTCAATACTTCCCAAACGGTCCCATAATTCGTTGGCGCACAGCTGAATCCCATCAACTTTGCCCACATAGTTATTTAGCTGCCCATTTATGATCTCCACCTCGCATCGGTAGCCAACAACTCCCTACTGGCATTTGATGTAAAATTTTGGATGGTAATCATGTCATCCCGAAGAGTCTAAATGGTGGCACCTATAGCACCCACTGTCTGCCCAATACCCTCAATGTCCCTGCTCAAGCCAGTCATCGTCGCAAACATCTGATGGAGCAGCTGTGTGTCTACCTCCAATGGTGCCTGTGGTGGTGGTGTCTCTGGTATCTCGACGTCCTCCACTTCCTAATCATGGACAACCTAATGCTATTTCAAGTGCGCTTTCTCTTCTTTCTTCCTATGCCGTGCCCGACTACAGTCCTGAGCTTTCAGTGTAGTTTGTTTAATGAAAGGGATGGGCTTCTCGAAAAGCTCCCCAAATGGGATAGTAATGCCCGCCCATTTGCATATACCACCGATAAGACTCGAGAAAATCAGGGAACGATGCCTTTCTCTTCATACTCCTTAGGAGTGGATCTGAACATATATGAAAGTGGCCAAGTCAATCTTCTGTCCCCACACCAAATGATAGAGTGGACTGGCCGTGGGATCAGTAAATGTGGTCCGATGTGTGATGGGGTCTATGTTGTGGCAAATGAATAGCCAAAGAATGGCAATCGATGGAGTGAGCTCAATCTAATGCCATACCGGAGTCTGTAATGGCCATGAGTTCTCATGCCCCAAAAGATCTTTAGCTATTGTGCTCCAATGAAAGTTTTTGGGAATGGAAGTTATGTCGTCCCATGTTAGCTGATAAAAGTCCCGAATAATCTCCAGTGTAAACATGATCCACTGATCCCGCATCCAAGTTTGATGTAGATGTTTAGCAAGTTTGATATAGATGTTTGGCCCTAGGATTGTCGATGTCCATGTTGAAATTGGCATAGAACTACGAACCAATCCTTCATATACCGGATAAGGTCGATCAATGACTTTGCTTTAACCACAGTTATGGACCAATGTAATAAGCTCAAACTTGGGGAAGTCCTCTAGTCTGACCGGTCGTTCAGGCAGTAGGGCCCATTGGGTAATGATCTCCAACTTTTTAGTGATAGCCTCTTAATTTAAGAATCGGCGAACCCTTCCTTCAGTACCCGTATACGAGCAGTGCCCCAAGTACAGGTTACTTTATCCTTGCCTTTGGACGTATATTTTGGCGGCATTTTGTACCACAAACAAAAATATAACATGTAAGGCATAGGGGGAGCATAAATGGAACCAAATGTAAGTGAATGTAACAATTAAATCAACAAAGTTGATGCACCAAAGGTATGGGATGTAAGTCATGTGTGAAAAACATAGCAATTATGCAAGCAATAAAGACACCCTCCAAAAATGAGGTGACGGGGTAAAGCTCAATGCACATGGGGATGCAAAATGGGTATGAGAGGAAAAAATGTAGCAATATGAAAACAAACCCAAAATCAAGTTAACTAATGCAAGTTAGGTAAGTAAGATCATGTTCAACTAGTATTTTCGCCCCTTGACACCGGCATGAAAAATCGAAATTTTCCTAAGCAACATTGAGCATATGAAAGTGGGTGGCCTAATCTACGACATATCCAAATTTAGGGGCAAACGGATGTCATTTGGCTCAGGAAACCGAGGGACGAAGTAGGTGACGTGAGGTGCCTGAGCCTATCCATGTCATGCTCATGCAATGTGTCCTTGAAGTTGGTGCATACAAATAGTAATTGGGAGTGAATTAGAGTACCAACATAGTTAAAGAACATAGCGAAAACGTTTCAAGTTGGAAATTAGTAGGAATGTAGCATAATCGTTCAGGTGGACATTGTATCAAACAACTTGCAAGCTAACTAATATGAGCATGAAATTGAAATCTACAGAGTATGAATCAAACCCAAAATTTATGAAAATTAAATCTAACCAACACAAACTCCAACATCTACCTAATCCCCACACCTTAATCGACATTCAAGAGCAAATGAATCCAACAAAGAGGAGAAGTAAAACTAGGGCACATTAGGTAAAAGAACATACCTTGCTTTGTGATGGAGATGATGGAGTCCTACCTGATGTGGAATGTGTGTCGTGAATGGGAGTGATCGAGTGGTGGTTGTGTTGTATGGAAATGTGGGTGTGGGCGAGATTGGTTCACGTGAGTGGATGGAACAAATGGGTGTGGTGCTGATTTATTTTAAAACAAACTGTGGATCCCGTAATAATTCCTCTATGCGACCGCATAGAAGGAAAGCATATGGTCGTATAGAGGAAAAATCCAGGGCCAAGTCAGGCCCTGAACTAGCCACTGTGACCTCATTCCTTGGTAGCCTATACGGTCGCATAGACTACTAGGGAGTAGGAAATCATCAGTGTCCACAACCTTATGCCAAGTTCAATGGTTTGAGACTCCAAAGACCTCGATTTTCCGTGCCAATATGCTTAAATACATGGAATAAGAGTATGTAATGTAAATATTGCTTAAAACATGAAAACTCAGTTGAAGTAACTTAAGATGACTATAGCATAACACGATCAGCCTTTTTCCTTTGGCATGGTCCAATGATGTCAATCATCCATTAGTTGAAGGGCAAAGGTCTAATTATCGAGGTGAGATCCTAGAAGAGCTATCTCTAGACAATAATATAGTGCTGGCATCTGTTCTCTTAGGATGAACCTTTACAAATTAGTGCCAAGGCGGGCGCTCAACTGATTCTATCATCACCACTATTTTAGGGACCTAGAAGAAATTTGCCACGAAGTCGTCAAAAGCTTTTCCTTTAATGCAAGTTCTCGACTTGAAGGCAGTGTTAAACTAGTTTAGCTATACTAAACATTTAATTTTCTTTTGCCTAAGGGTCAGAATTTGGGGGTCAATCTTGAGAGAATAGAAACTAATTTTGGGATCTATGCCAACCATATATTCGTGTTTCTATGCGAAGACAGCCAAGTGTCGATATAAGAACACGTTTCAAGCACTGAATATTCGTGTGCTATGCAAAGATGTCCAAGTATTGATATAAGAACATGTTACAGGTCGCCTTCACATCCTTTGATAGGTTCTTTCCAATTGAGAGAACCCTTATGGTGTCTATTCTCTAATAGGTGGGGGTAGTACACTCCCTTCACATCTTTTTTTGTGAAGGTGATATGTTCTACAACTCTTGATCCATGAGTTCAATTATTGACTATATCACTCATCATAGGGGTATGTTGCCTCCCTAGTATAATTTCTCTAGGCATTCTTGGATTACCTATCAAGGTTGGGACCCTTAAAGATGGCATATATCTCCTATATGGGACCATGGTCTACTTGCTATGTGGGTTTTTCTTTGTCTCTACCCATCTCTTGCAAAGATTCATCTTTTCCTTCTTATCTTGATCGATGTATCTAGAGGTCACCTCGCCTATTCCTATAAAAAATGTGAGTGTTATCTTTGTCAAGGCATATTCTAATTCCTTCAATTCCTTCATTGGGGACGATTTCCTCTTTTAAGTTAATGATGCTTGTTCATTTTGACGGCCTCCATGTGGCCTTTTTAAGTGGCCATACCATTGATGGAGTTCATTATATCACTATAATCTTTGGCTCTATGACCATAGATTTATTGGAAGGGATCTTTGGTCTAGAGGCACTTGTTGGGCTCTATCCTCTACAGCGTTATAATTTGTAGACTACTAGGGTCAACTTATTGGTGTTTCGTAGCTTCTAGGATCTACCTAGTAATAAATTGTGATTGGAGGGCATTTAATACCATAGTTGCATAGGCCTGACCTAAAGTGATGTAGTATGTTGTTGTCCTTACTAGTGCCTTATTGGTTTAGAGGTTGGGTTGGCAGATGTGGTCCATAACCGATACAGTTTCTGTAGTCGATCATCTTTTTAGTGATGATCTCCTCTTTGATTAGTTCTACCAATTGATTGTAGGTGGATGGATTGTTGTTGCGAAAATCGCTCCAAAATAATTTATTCATGTTAAGTCTTCCCTTGAGGGCTGAGAGGACATGCGCATTGAAGATAACTTCATAGTAGATCATGTCATCAATGATGCAAGTTAAGTTTCTTTTCAGCAACTCGCCTATTGTCTTCCTCACGTATGGAGGCACTGAATCGAGGCTATTCCTAGCATTGAAGATACAAAGGTAATGCACTACATTTTAATATTCAACCGGCACCCAATGTTTTAGTAATGAAGTTTGTTGTACTACCTCTTCTTTCCTTCAATGAAGGTCAAGTGGAAAGATGTGCATTTCAATGTTGGGAAGTCTCCCCTTATGCCTTTTGGGTTTTGTAAGTGATGAGGTGATCTTTTGGGTCATCTCTCATTTTGTAGTTAGTCATTTTAGGTATTATGAAGCTAGGCCGGATGTATTCTGACTTGATCTCTCATGAAAATAACAGGTATTTAACATCATCATCCAGCTTACAGAACCTAAATGGTCTATCTTCTTGTGCTCCATATCAAAGCGGTTATCTATAATGTAGGAGGCATACAAATTTCTCTCTGGCGAACCCGTTATGTCTTCACTCTAGTTCATAAATAAGAGGAAAGTTATCCGTTCATTGAACGGGACAACGATTAGTTGGCATTATTTTGACTGCAGTCAACTGAAATTCACGATCATTTCTTGATGTGTACAATCTGACTCACACACAACCTGAGTCTCTATATGCGCCACACACTCTATGTTCTACATCCAATCTCAATGCCATGTAGTGGACCATCAATGTAATACCCCCAAAATCCTTTATAGTCATTAATTATGAAATATATTATTTCATAATTCATTTTCAATTAGATATTTTTGAATAAAATAAATTTCTTTATTACATGAATAATTTTCCTTACTTTTTACCCATGTTTTTCTCTTCGTATCAATATTTAAAATAATTTTTTTCCTCGATAATATCCATCAAACACACTCTTAATGTGCAATTATATGGATATCATTATAATACATTCCTTTTGGTACTCGTAAATGCACATATTAATATTATACCTAAATCACAATCACGTACACACACAACTTATCGCTTTTGTGATAAGTGTTTTTTATACACTTATTTAGGATCCTAAAATATCAATACTTGGTAATTCTTTTGATAAAATATATCCTAAATTGTTGTATTTTATATTATATAGGTAAAACTTAATGGTTGAACGAAGAAGCGAAAGGAAGAA
>CAIGRS010150115.1:0-16144 GCA_903798395.1 Fraxinus floribunda | reverse complement strand
AATTTTTATTAATTTCCGATCGGATTATTGGATCAGATATCCGATAATATAATAAATCGGATATGGATTTAACAATCAAATATCTATTGAATTATTTTTTTATCGGATCGAATCGTATAATTTTCTTATCAGATCAGATATAGGCAGATCCGATCCATATTCGATCAATTTACAGCCTTATATAGAGTGTATGTATATGTAAATGTAGCATTGCTCTTACAATAATCAAATATTATGCATTTTAACAACCATTATTTGATAAAACAACCCGTCCCGCACTTTTTCACATTTTTATTTTTACTCTTTTTCATGTCTAAAAGGGCTTTTTTATGTCACTTGTTGCATCTTTTTCTTTAGCTATTAAACCCTTGTTTGATTTCTATTATTTCCGAACTACATTTTTTTTTTTTTACTTTCTTCTATTCAACGTTTTCAATTTTCAATTTTGCGAAACACTGAGAATGTATTTGGTATGTTATTTTTGAAAATATATTTCCAAAAACAATGATAAATCTATAACATAAAACTCAAAATGTATTTTTGACGTTTTGAATTTTTTCAGTAAAAATTTTGAAACACTCAAAATATGGAAAACAGCTATTTAAATAAAATTACAAAAATTACAAAAATAATGAAATTGATAAATTATAAAAACATAAAAAATTGAGAAAATAAACTCTAAAATTCTTAAAAATAAAATTCTAAAAAATTAAAATTAAAATTCTAAAAAAATAAAGATTATAAAAATTTCTAGAAAAAAAAATATATAAATAGTTCTAACTCTTAATAATTATTTACATAAAAAATTTAGAAAATATTTAAATGAACACAAATAATAATATTTTCAGTCCACGTATTAGTTTTTATTTTTATTTCCTATATTTTCAAAATAATTTATTATTTATTATTTTAAATTTATAGTAAAAAAATATTATAAGATTCGCCCATTTTAAAATGTATATAATACTTGATATACATTAACATAAAATTGTTCATTTTTTACTGAATAATCAAATTCAATGGAATACAATGTAATAAAACAATTTTTCAAAATTTCAAACCAAATGTGTTTTTTAGTTCTCTGTTTTAAGAAATAATTTTTCAAAATGATAAACTAAACACATTTTTAGAAATCTTAAAAAAGACCTTTAAAACAAAAAAT
Source organism: Fraxinus floribunda (assembly GCA_903798395.1). Taxonomy (NCBI): domain Eukaryota; kingdom Viridiplantae; phylum Streptophyta; class Magnoliopsida; order Lamiales; family Oleaceae; genus Fraxinus; species Fraxinus floribunda. The sequence goes on along the minus strand of CAIGRS010150115.1, from coordinate 14,982 downwards.
AGAAAATGAATTCAAACCTGGATTGAAAATTGGATGACATATGAAAATGATTAGTTTTTAGATTAATTGTAAGATTTCAAATTTATTTAGTTAATTCATATGTTAAATGTAATTAAACCAAAGAAACAACAAACTGGATCTGTCTAAATGTATTCGGCGATGAAATATATGGAAAATTGGAGCATATATTTAGAGAACTTAGCTAGATTTTGACTCAAGGTTGGGCATTTCGAACATGTAAATATTGAGTGAGTGTTTATGTTTTGCAAGATCAGTCAAATATGGGAAAAAAAAAATTGTTCGTCGATTCTGAAAATGAGAATGTGGATGACAATGCGAGTGTCATGGAAGATGAAACGTTATGAGATGTTTGACTGCGCCTTAGGTTGGTATATAGTTCAAAGATGAAAAAAAAGTGTATGATTTTTATGCAATATATATTTATGCCGTAGGTTTTCCAGTTAAGAAGTGGAGTTCGACGAAGGATGATGATAGTGTTTTGAGATATGTTACGTTGACATATAGTCGCGTGACATGAATAAGCGGTAATACAAGCACTTCTTTAAAGCCACAACCAACAATTCATACGAGTTGTAAAGTTAGAATCTCTGCTTCTTTAGATATACATGGTTACTAAAAAATTAACACGGCCCACCTTGACCGCAATCATAAAACAAGTCTTACTAAGTTCAGGTTCTATCGATGCAATCGAGAATTGAATGCACACGTGAAACTGAAGCTCGAAATGAATGATATAGTAGGAATACCATTATATAAAAGTTTTTAACTCCGCAGTTGTTGAAGCTAGTGGCTACGAGAATATGACTTGCGTGGAAAATGATTGTCATAATTATATCGAACAAGTGAGGTTGTAGATATAATAAATAAATAAATAAATAAATAAAATAACAAATAATAGGTTGGGTTAATTTAAATAACTAACCCAATTAAGTTTACTAAATTAAAGCCTACTAAGGCTCATGAAATCTTAAAGGCTCATCCCACTCCTTCAAAATCCACAAGTATTCAATTATAATAATTCTAATTGAATTAATTGAGTTGTTACCAAAATTGGTCACAGATTTCTCCTATAAATAGAACCCAATGTTCACAATAAAACAAGGGGAAAAGCGTAGAAGAAAATCACGAGGTGCTAAATAAATCCTCTTAACTCCAAGTCTGACGAACACGCAGAAGATCAAAGTCTTCTTCGAATTAAATCAAAGATCAAGTCCAAGTTTCGAAATGCAAATCCAAGCTCTGAAATTCAAGTGTCAGACAAATCAAGTTATCGATAAATCAAATTCTCAACAAATCTCGAAATCTAGGACTCAAACAACGTGGCTCTTCATCTTCAAATATTCAGATCATTAATCAAAGGATTTTACAATTACAAGAAGATTCATATCCATTTGTTTTTCTCAAAAATACAATTTGTAAGATTTCTGTATTTTAATACACAAAATCCATCGTATAGAGAAAACTAAGACTTGGTGAGGGTGATATAGCTGCAATACAATCGTACTTTCCTAAAATGCAATCACAATACTCAGATTTTACTTTAGTATTGACTTGGATGATTATTCGCATTTAAAGAATGTTTTTTTGACTGACAATCGGTGCAGGCAAGCATATAAAAAGTTCAGGGACGTTGCCACATTTGATACAGCCTACCTTACTAATAAGTATAACATGCCCTTCGCCATTTTTGTTGGCGTAAATCATTATGGACAATCAACGTTGCTAGGTTAAGGTTTGTTACGAATGAGGATAATTATCAATTAAGATAGAGCCATACAGAATGCAATTCAGATAGTTTTTTCAAATACAAAGCATAGATGATGTATGCGGCACATTTTGAAAAAATTGCCAGAAAAGCTTGGATACCACGTGGATAAGTCTTCGATATTTTTCGACTATACACGTATTGGTTTACGATTCACGATTTGTCGATGAATTTGAGGAAAGTTGGAGAGTGATGATGGATACGTATGACTTATGCGATAACATTTGGTTGTTCGGATTGTACAAAAATAGAGGTCGTTGGTGCCATGTTTCTTGAAAATAAATTTCTGGGCTAGTATGTCAACAACGCAAAGAAGTGAAAGTATAAATGCCTTTTTCGATGGTTATGTACATTCGAAGACATCGTTGAAGCAATTCATCGAATAGTATGAACAAGCACTGCGGAATAAGGTTGAGAAGGAATTTCAGACTGATTTCAAGTCTTCTCTCAAATGCTATAGTGTGCAACAACATACGAAATAGAAAAGCAATAATAGGTATTGTACACCATTTCGAATTTCAAGGAAGCTCAAGTTGAATTTATAGGGAAGGTTTACTGTGACCTCATGTCTCCTTCAGAGGGACATATGGGAACGCCGTACAAGGTAGGTAAGGACGTAGTATGCGTCGAGCGACGAAAGAAAAAAATTCTTGTCTCATTCAATAGAGAGAATTATGAAATCATATGCAGTTGTTACTTCTTTGAGTTTCGAGGAATAGTATGTGGGCACCCGAGGTTCCGCCACCTCCTCAACAACAATATTCCATGCCGATGATGTTATCGTATTCGTAGCTCTTACTGGTTAGTATACTAATTTCGTTGTTTTGCAAACACCTTTTGTGTCATTAATGCCAACAACATGATGTAGGGTGATAGGAGCCGTGTGTTTACACAAAAAAGTGTCGTCTTCTACGTCGATCCCTACTACGACCAAAAATGTTATTCCTAATTCACAAGGTACACATATATATTTTAATAACAACATTTGAATTTGAGTACTGCCTCTTCTCTTATTAATTTCAATTTATAAATTAGGCAATGTGAACCCATACTACTATCCACATTTACCACACCATGGTGGCTCCATTTAAATTGAAGCAAGCAGCTAAGCAAAGTGTCATTTGATGGAGCAACGATAGCTTCTGAAGGCACCTAATGCTTTTGGCAGTTGCAGTATGACGAACATGATGTTTTGGCTGGCTTTTAATGTATTTTTTGGAAAAAAAAAATGCCTGTTGAACTCTTACAATTAGATATCAGAATGAATTTTGTAATGGACGTGATTTTGTTTGATGAGTGAAATGTCTCCCAAGTGAACTTTGATGTAATAAATGTTTAGCGCAAGCATAGATTTAGTTGGTTATAGGACTTGATAAATTGGAAATGTAAGAAATCTCGTAATTGACTATTGAATTATAAGATAGAACCATTTGAACTTGAGTTGAATAATAATTCTAAAAATCAGTAATGCTATTTGGATGATTGCTTATCAATTTTTATGATTCCTAAGTAAACTTGTGACTTGACAGTATTTACAGATTGAAAATCAGTTCCGTTTTCTGTTTCTCAGTGAACTGGTTTTGCCTGTTATTCGAATAAGCCATACAAATTTACGTGTTGTGTTGTTGCTATCAGTTGGAAACCATTTACAACACTTTCCCAACTATTAAAAAAAACATAACCAACCAAACATTTATCAAACTCCAAAATGCTTACATTATAATTTAACAAACATCCAATGTGCTAGCAAGACACAAGGAACATGAAGTAAGACTTCCTGTGCAACCAAAATCTACCAACTTACTGCACTAATCTAACTGACGAAATTTAGATTTACAGCATGCCGCTATTTAACATAACATAACCAGTTGAACATAAACCACTAATCAAGCCATGTCCGTCTCCATCATTTTCCCTTCGGTAGGTGATTTTCCCAGCGGACTGTATGTTCACATTCACAAAAATCAAGAGCTCTTCTTCATTATTTAGCCAAACTTGAGATTGGAACATTCGTGACATATCCTCAACTTCTTGTGGGCCGCTAGGTTAGCCAAAGTAACACTAGCGTTACTAGATTTACCGATTGCTTCTCCATCTTTGAACCAATCCCAAAACCAGCCCTTCACACTGCAACATTTGAAGAACTTGCTTCTGTTAACAGTGTCCCTTTCAACCTTAAAAAAAATTTGAAATCCATGCATACAACGTGGGCATCGGCTTTTTATCGGGCAATCGCTGAAGAAGTCTCCAACACTCTTACAGTATTTCTCTATCAAATCTTGAAGGAAATGAGCTCAATAGTGAATAATCGACTTACTAATGAGTATAGCAAATGTGAAATTTGTAAAAATGAAAACTTAAGTTATAGCAAACCAAAGAAGGTTTTTTCAGTAATGTTGACATGTCGAGCTCTGAGGTCGCTCATGTTGGATTAATGCACGTTATGAGTGCATGACAATGTGAGCTCGATGGCGTGAGGTCGGTTTGGATGGTTAGCGTACCAGAGAAGATTGTGTAATCTTTCTAGGGAAGAGGGATTCTAATGATTGAAGATCACTGACAAAACAATAAACTAACCAATCAAAAAAATCTACAGGGAATAATCTTACATCAGCGCTCACATAAGTCTCTAATCAAATAATTAGGCTCATTTTCCTAGAGTGCTTCATTAATTACTGGAGTCCACCTGTAAGATTTACTCATAATAAACTGCCCGACCGAGCTCGGTAGCCAATCGAATTACTGCAGCAAAGGTATTTTTTCAGTTCGGATTTGCAGGTGACAAGACAGGAAAATAATGAGGCATGTATATTTTCTCCTATAAAAAGAGGAAATGGCCATAGAAAAGAGAAGAAGAAAAAACACAGCTTCACACATTACAATTCTTTTTATATTATCCATTTTTCAAATATCTCCTATAAACACAGAAATGAACATCTGAATCACTTGAAATCTTGGATCATCAATCAACAAAGTCATGTTTTTCCCTAAAGTTAGCTTGAAATTTACTTGTTTAATTTTCAACGTCAACAGTTTGGCGCTAGCCCCCAAACTTGAAAAATAGCTTCATCCCTTTTAAAATCTACCAAATAACAAAATTATGGATGAAGTTTCAGCTTCTGAAAATCAATCTCACACTCGCCCTGAGCGAGGCTATAACTCGCCAACTATAGGAAAAAGACAAGGTCAAAGTAACACTTTTGATCCCCAAATGATGGCAATGAAAGAGGCTATCGAAAAATTGACAAATGTTGTCAGCAGGTTGGAGCAAAATCAAGCTCGTAACCTACCACAAGATACCAAGGTGGAGTCCCCAGCAGAGAAAGGACCAGTCGACTTCCCATAAGGAGAACTCTCTAGTTATCGAATGGAGAATCCTCAAAAAGCAAGACTGAGGAAGTTAGAAGTTCCCCCATAGCGACAAAACCAACTATCGAGAGAACAAATAGTGTATTTGACAGACTTGGTCCCCAACATTCTTTGACGCCCACAAGCAGGCACAATGAGCCTCACACAACTTGCCCAGTGGAGCGGATTAAGCCCGAGATGACTGCCTTGAAAAAGTGCATAGCTAATTTGGAAGCTAGAAACGGAGGAAGCTTAGAAGAATACCTAACAAAACACCATTCTCCATTTACCAAAGATATCCTACCAGAACCCTTGCCTGAAAAGCTAAAAATGCCACAGCTTATTGGGTATGAAGGGGAAGGAAATCACTTGAGTCATTTGGATAAATATTATTCTTGGATGGAATTGCAGGGAGTGGGAGATGCCATAATGTGCCGCGTGTTCCCCGTGACATTGGGAGACAAAACTCAAAGATGGTTCAAAAGGCTGCACCAAAGGTCAATAAGGAATTGGAATGATCTCGCCACAGCGTTCCATGCCTAGTTCATGGGTTCGAAGGTAAGAACTACGCCAAAGGAACGACTTGTAAGCATAAAGTAGGAAAAAGCTGAATCACTCATGATCTAAGTGAATAGATTCAACAAACAATCTATGGAGCTCGAAACAATTTTTGACTATGCACACTCAAGGCGGTCCTCTTGGGATTGAGACCAAAGATAAGATTTTGGTGGTCAGTACACGAGAACGGACCTCGTACGTATAACGAGTTCTTAGGCCAAGCTGAAAAATACATCAACGAGGAATAGGCCACCTTAGACTAGGAGAACCTCAAGCCTAATCTACAATCTCTGCAGCAAGCCAAGGGGAAGCAAGTGGATAAGGATGCTGGACGAGAAAGAAGAAAAGATATGAGAGATCAAAACCGTCCAAAGCCATATCCTGACAAATTTCGTGAATACCATCCATTGAATTCAACCTTGGAGGAGGTCTTCCTACAAGTTGTGGAGAAGGAAACCTTTCACCGACCTCAACCATAGAAAAAGGAATTCATTAGGAAAAACCAGGCGAAATACTATCGTTATCATAGAATTACAGGACACAACACTGACAACTACAGAAATTTGAAAGAAGAAGTGGAGTCACTTATCAGGCCAGGTCATTTGCAAGTATTTGTGGCTAAGCCCAGGGAGGCGAATCTAGTTGGGGTTCAACCTCCTACCCAGCAAGGAATAAATCAACAACTTTAGCCCGGACCTCAAGCTCAGGACCCACAACACCAAGCTGAGATCCAAACCTTGATAGGCAAAAATCAGTGTCTTGAAGGTTCACGGAGAGCTAGGCGAAGAATGGCACGTAACGCTCGCATCTGGCAGAACCACAATCCAATATATCAACATACGAAGGCCAGTGAGAAGTCGTACTCAGAATGGTTTAGATTCTCAGAAGAGGATGCACAAGGGGTGTTGCAGGATCAAAGTGGCACATTGGTTATAGCTATGACAGTCGTTGGGGTCCAAATACACTGAACTCTGGTAGATAACGGAAGCGCAGTTAACGTACTGTATTCTCAAACTCTAGAGCAAATGGGAATATATGAACGTTATCTACAGCCATACTCCAAAAGGTTGCAAGGGTTCTCTGCAGACCCTATAGAAGCTAAGGGACAAATTGTCCTGATGATGGAATTAGGAAAGCCTCCTTCCCAAAGAAGGATTTTGGTAGATTTTGTTATTGTTGATCTACTTTCCAACTATAATGCTATATTGGGAAGGCCTATACTGCACGAACTACAGGCGACCACCTCAATATATCACTATTGCATTAAGTTTCCAACCTCCTATGGACCAGGGTGGTACGTAGAAATTAGGCTGAAGCAAGAGCTTGCAACATAGACCTACCTGCCCCACAGGTCCAAATGTTAAGGAACCAACAACATCAGCAGAAGGAAGAATCCAAGTCCAAACGACCTATTGTAACTGATCTGTCTAAGATCTACATAACTGAGAAAGATCGTAAGAAGGCAACTGATGACCAGCTCTTATTTGAAGAGAGGGAAGTAGACCCAAATCCGTATCTTAGAGTCTTGGTAATCCTTATTCCCGTATCAGGAGTGAACATTCCTAAGGTCCTAGTTGATATAGGAAGCTCTCTTAACATATTCTACGCCAGCACGCTGGAACGAATTGAGACCCCCATGAGCTTCCTACAACCTTACCCAAATATTGTTCTGGGGCTTAATGGTGCTCTTTCTGGAGTAAAAAGGATAATCAAACTCCCTATGGAGCTCGGAGAATCCCCTCGCCGAGCTAAGTTGAACACGAAATTTGTGGTTCTGGACTCAAAATCCCCTTATGATGCTATCATGGGACAACCTCTGTTGTTTAACCTCAGAGCAATCGTGTCCATGTACCATTACTCCCTCAAGTTTTCCACACCTCATGGCATAGGGCAAGTCAAGGGAAATAAAGATGTTGCTAAAAAATGTTAAGTAATGTTCGATCCGAAAAGAAAAAAGATCCATCTTCCCTCAGAGGTCCATATGATATGCACAGTGGAACCCACACCAAATTCACTAGACCCACGCTTGAAGGTGAGAGGAGAAGAACGGGTGAAAGAGCTAGATGTTGTTAAGGTCAGGACGGGAAACCTACAAAAGGAACTCAAGATTGGTCATGAATTGCGGTCACCACTTAGAGATCTGATCATCAATTCTCTTCAAGAAAACCTTGATGTTTTTGCTTGGGAACATTCGAACAGGAAAGGGATCAACCCAAAAGTCATATGTCAAAAGTTGAAAATTGATTCTTCGGTACAGCCAAAGCAACAACGACGTCGACCTCTAAACCCAGAACGATATGAAGCCTTGAATGAAGATGGAGACTGGAGGACGTGCATTGATTTCACCGATCTAAAAAAAGCGCGTCCAAATGATAGTTTTCTACTGCTAAGAATAGATCAGATAGTAGATGCTACTACTGGGCACTAATTGCTCAGTTTTATGGATGCTTACTCAGGATACAATCAAATCCACATGTATGAACTGGATCAAGAACACACAGCTTCCATTATTGACCGAGGCCTTTATTGCTATAAAGTCATACCATTCGGTCTCAAGAATGTTCGAGCAACTTACTAACACTTGGTAAATTCAATGTTTGCTAGGCACATCAGTAAGACCATGGAGGTATACATCGACGACATGCCAGTAAAAAGCACAATTACCCAAGATCATCAACGACACCTCGCTGAAATGTTCGAAATTCTAAGAACATATGAAATGAAGTTAAACCCACACAAGTGTGCCTTTGGTGTCAGCTCGGGAAAGTTCTTGGGTTACTTGGTGAACCGTAGAGGAGTCGAAGCTAATTCGGAAAAGATAAGGGCCATAATTGAGATGCGTTCTCCTACCAGACCTAAGAAAGTTCAAAGCTTAACTGGATGAATAGTGGCCTTTAGCCATTTTATGTCAAAATTGACAGACAAATACAAACCATTCTTTGACGTATTGAAAGGAGGAAAAAAGTTTGAATGGACATCTGAGTGCCAACTCGCATTCGATCAATTGAAGTTGCATCGGCACAGCCACCCGTATTGTCAAAGCTAAAAATAGGGAAAACGTTGATGCTATATCTAGTAGTGTTAGAACATGCTACCAGCACAGTGCTGGTTAGAGAAGAAGAACGGATACAACACCCAGTCTATTACATCAGCAAAGCTTTGCACGAAGTCGAGCTCCGCTATTCTCCATTAGAGTAGCTAGCTTATGCGTGGTCATCGCAACTCGAAAGTTAAGACCTTACTTTTTGGAGCATCCAATTGAGATCTTAACTAATTACCCATTGAGGCAAGTCTTGCAGAAACCAGACATATCACAAAGGTTGGTTAAGTGGGCGGTTGAGCTCGATCAATTTAATATAAAATACAAGCCACATATCTCCGTTAAAGGTCAAGCTCTTGTCGACTTCATTGCAAAATTTAGTTCGAAATTGGCAGAGGAATCTTGTCATAATGAACCTTGGAGACATTTTGTTGATGGATCATCTACAGAGACACGAGCGGGAGCTGGAATTGTTCTGAGTAGCCCTAGTCACCAATTTTTTTGTGAAGCATTGCCATTCGACTTTAGTACTTCAAACAACGAAACTGAATATAAGGCCCTCATAGCTAGCCTAAGAATGGCAAGGAAAATGAGGATTGATATCTAGTGGTACAAAGTGATTCCCGGCTAGTGGTAAACTAAATCGATGAAACTTATCAAGCAAAGGAGGACAGAATGAACAATTACCTTCAGATTGTTAAACAAGAGTTCGAAAATTTCAAGGATGTGCAGGTCAAACGAATTCCCCGGACTCAAAATGGCCATGTTGATGCCTTAGCTCGATTATCAACAAGCGAATGGATTGAAAAGTTTGATAGTATCCCAGTAGGGAGAATCTGTCGTCCCGCTATTGAAGAATTTGAGGCAATTCACATGACAACTGACCTCAAACAAACATGGATGGATGAAATCATTACATATCTAAAAACAGGGTCATGCCCAGAAGACCCTATCATAGAGAGAAAACTCCGTATAAAAGCAGCGAGATACACATTGATCAATGACATCCTATATAAGTGAGGGTATTCTATGCATTTGCTTAGATGTTTGAACAAGGAATAAGTATTGCGTGCCCTGGAGGAAGTGCATGAAGGAATATGTGGAGATCATGTTAGACAACAGTCGCTAGCACACAAAATTGTGCCGGGATATTTTTGGCCTTCCATAAAAAAGGATGCCTTGGAGTTCACCAGGAAATGTGATAAATGTCAAAGGTTTGCCCCCAAAATTAACCTCCTACCAAGTGAGCTAAGTTGTGCAATGGCTCCATGGCCCTTCTCCAAATGGGGGGTCGATCTAATAGGTCCCATGCCAACAGGAAAGAGAGGAACAAAATTTGCAATTGTAGCGGTTGATTACTTCACCAAGTGGGTGGTAACCGAACCTTTGGCGAGAATAATCGAGTACAAGACCATGAAATTCATATGGAAATCTATCATATGCTGGTTTGGGATACCGTATTCCATTGTGACAGACAATGGGAAACAATTTGATAACTCCTGTTTCTCAAATTTTTGTGAAAGTTTGGATACAAAGGCACTTCTCCATACCCAATCATCTTCAAGCCAATGGGCAAGTTGAAGCAATAAATAAGATCATCAAGCACACGCTCAAAGTCAGGCTTAATGCTCTTAAGGGAGGATGGGTTGAGGAGCTCCCCAGTGTGTTGTGGTCTTATCGTACCACGACCCGAAACAATATAGGAGAAACCCCTTTTCTCTTTGGCTTTCGAAGTAAAAGCGATCATCCCTTTTGAAGTAGAAGTCCCTTATATCCAAATATTGATGTATCATGAGGATAAGAATGAGAAAGTGTTACGAGGGGAGTTGGATTTGCTAGAAGAAAAAAGAGATGAAGCTGATATTCGGAACGTCTGAGATGAAGCTGAGGTCGGCGGCAGAGCTTGAAGCAAACCTGCTTAGAACAGGTTTTCGTCTGAGATAACGAATTTATAGGACCTCTGCCTGTTGGAAAGAGCTCGAATCGAATTTGCCTGTCTTTGAAGAATCGAACGCAGGTGGCAGGGTTGGTGGACTACAAAAGAAAAAATAGAGAGTTAGAATAATAAATCTAATACGAAACCCGCAGTAAAAATAGAGATAATAGCTACTCACAAAAAGGATGGTAAAAGGGTGGGAACTACATCCTCTCTATCCACCTCGGCAGGATGGAACTGCCAATCCCCTAAGGCATAAAAGAACTATTTCTTCCACCCTTTAATTGAAGAAGGAGTATCTAAAACTAGAGGCCCCCCAGTTCTAGGCCTAATACTGGTATACCACCATCTAGTGTTTTTCCCATCCTCCTTAAAGGTGAAAAGGGCATTAAATTGGGCTACGCTCAATTCGGGATGCCCTAATTGCTTCCATAAAATTAGAGTTACAATCAAAGTTTTCCACCCATTTGGACAAAGCTGGGTAGGGGCTATTCCCTAAGATGAAAAGAATGTTCGAATGATTTTTGGAAAAGGAAGCCTCAGTCCAGCCTGGAAGATAGCTACATTGAGAGCCACACACCCCGTATGGAGGTATGAGCTCGGTCAAAAAAAAAATGGGATAACTAGTTCTACAGACGAAGGTATGTTATACTTAGCCCTAATAGTAGCTAAGGTGACTGTTTAACTACCGACCTATGGGAATCAGCCCCCCATGTTTGGTTCCCACTGCGACCTTCCTCCTGAGCTCTCGCTTCTCTCATTTTTCGACGATGTTCCATACTTCTAGAGGAGTTAGACAAAGGATTGGGACTAGGTGGAGAAGGATAAAAAGAAGAAATGGGAACAGGAGTAAAAACTTTCTAACAATCTGAACTAGTAGATGAAGGGTTAACAAATGGGGTGGACGAAGATGGTGCAGATTCTTCCTAATTATTTCCCCAGGACTGCATGCAAGATTCGTCCGAATTCATATAAGTAAATGGGAAAAAAGAGATAAAAGCGTAAAAAAAGGGTATTCTGATTAAAAAAAGGAATATCTAGATGAAGACGACCTCATTCAGAAAAGATAGAAAAAACACAGGAAAATTTTGGAGCAAAAGTTTAAAAGTTCGAATAAAAAAAGTGAGGGAATGGAAAGTGAAAAGTTATTAAAAGAAAAAGAATATCAAGGGGCAAGATATGAAGGAACCTGCCACACAGCTCATGTACGAGTGAAGGCATGACATGTGTCCCTGTCATTAATTGAAGCAATGATTACAGAAAATCGAGAATTGCACCGATCACTTTATTAGGTCAGTCCATACCTAGGTCCGCACTGACTTAGGGGGTATCTGTTGACATGTCACTCTGAGGTCGCTCATGTCAGATTAATGCACGTGATGAGCACGTAACAGTGTGAGCTCAGTAGCAGTGGCATGAGGTCGATTTGGATGGTTAGCGTACCCGAGAAGATTGTGTAGTCTTTCGAGAGAAGAGGGATTCTAATGATTGAAGATCACTGACAAAATCAACAAACCGACCGATCAGAAAAATTCACAGGAAACAATCTTACATCAGTGCTCACATAAGACTCTAATCAAATAATTAGGCTCTTTTCCCTAAAGTGCTTCGTTAATTACTGGGGTCCACCTATAAGATTTACTCATAATAAACTGCCCGGCCGAGCTCGGTAGCCAATCGAATTACTACAGCAAAGGTACTTTTTCAGTTCGGGTTTGCAGGTGACAAGACATGGAATTATTGAGGCATGTATATTTTTTTCCTATAAAAAGAGGAAATGGCCATAGAAAAGAGAAGAAGAAAAACACGGCTTCACACATTACAAATCTCTTTATATTATCCATATTTCAAATATCTCCTATAAACAAAGAAAGGAACATCTGAATCACTTGTAATCTTGGATCATCAATCAATCGAAATCGTATTTTTCCCTAAAGTTGGCTTGAAATTTACTTGTCTAATTTTCAACGTAAACAAGTAATATTAACGGAAAAATGAGGAAAAATAAAAACCAAATGTTGAGACTGAAAAAATAAACACTTAGTTTTTTTTAGCAAACCAAAGAAGTTAGCAATAATAGAACGATTCAGATTTTTTCATAGCAGCCGAATGTCTCGACAAGGCATCCGCCTTGACGACTGTGCGGAGCGGGGTAGAAGCGAGTACATTGCTGGAGTTGAGCGACTGTCGGAGCTGAGCGGTTGCCAGAGGTCAATGCTTTGGGAGGAAATAGGTTTGAGGAGGGAGAAGGGTTTGATCTGGGGAGAGAGAACGCGATTTTGGATTTTAAATTTTTAAGGATTTTTTTTGCCTTTTTTTAGCAATAATTCCATGTCACTTTGTGATCCTACTTTGTCAATCGACTTTGTACGGGAATGAATCATAAAACACTTTCTCATCACTCAAGTTGGGTACTAATTAGTGTCCGTGATTCATCACACACATTGTACAATGAGTGGGGAAAAATACCATTAAGCCCTATTTTACAACCATTATCCAAAATTCTTTTTTTTTTCTATATATACTCATTGTTAACCTCACATTCACACAATAAAATATTCTGAACGTAAACCTAAAACTTTTCTCTACCTTTTGACCACATATTATAAAAGAATTCACTATTCAACACTTTGTTTTTGCCAAATAATGGCCATTAAACAGGGGCTAACTGAAATTACAAATTAAAAATTTTTATACTGCATTATTTAATTAAAAGATAGTTGTATGCAGTGAAAAGTAAATATATACACTGGCAAAACAAATTACAAGCTTCTTTTTATCCAAATATGCATATAAGACTTGTGGTTCCAATTTAAAATGTCGATCTTATTAAGAGGAGTAACACTAGTCATTATACGGTGACATTCCCTTCACACTTGTGTGTGCATTATTGAAGCTATTTTGGTCGGAGAAAAGAGCTCTCCTATTATATTGTTACAGTATAATTTCATAAAGGATATGTTGACCATTTCTCACATAAAGTGGTCCACTACATTCATATGAAACTGTCCCATGATCTACTCCGTTTGGAACTGTCGATAAACTGTAAAATGTGGGAACGTAACCACCGAAACTTGATGGAAGTTTTGGCAATTTTGGCTATAAATACTATGTTTGGTCCCCGAACTCAATCACTCTTAATCCCCTTCAGTTTTACACCATCTAATAGAGTGAGTAGAGTTTGGAAATGTTGACCATCACTGAGAAAGCGTAGCAACACCGTGAGGAACATCAATGGCTGGAGGTATTCTTTTCTCGGCATTAAGAATTTACGATTCAGTTATAAAGTATTTATTCCGCATCATAGAATCGTTTATTATGCTTACATTTGGTATCAGAGCCACGTTTTACCTCTGCCTTGCTTGTTTGCTCTCTGCCGTTTTTCCAAAAAAATTTGCAAAATGTTTTCTTGGATTTCAAGTTTATGTTTGATAAGTTTTTGATGAGAAATAACATCATAAATCATTAGGAAATTGAATTCTGAGAATTTTGATATAAAATACGCAAAATTTGGACAATGGAATCATGAGAAACCATCGGGTTTTTTATTCGGGTCGCAACCGGGTTGAAATGACCCGGCTGGAGGAAGAAGACGATATTGTAGAAAGAAAAAATTTTAAGGGACAAACATTGCAAAGACAGCCGTTTTATTTGACTAAGTTTTCAACCAAATAAATGGAAATTGGAGTGGGCCAACTTTTTCCAACTAAAATTGAAGCCCAACTTGTTCAACAAATTAAATGGTAGTTGAGGCCCAACTTGTCCAACAAATTAAATGGTAGTTGAGGCCCAACTTGTCCAAACAAATTAAATGGTAATTGAGGCCCACCATGTTGAAATAGATGGGTATTTTATTGATGAGATTTTATTTCAATTTCAATAAATTATTTAGATGATTGTTTTATGAATATTAATGTGTTTAAATTATTTCTTTATTTTGTTACTTGTATGTGCATAATTTGGTATTCAATATGCATATAATATTAAGTTGGGTAATTTATACACATTAAAATTGTTGAGTAAAGAGCTTATATGATGTAATTATTTTATGCATATTTATTGAATTTATTTGCATTTGCTTATGTTTTTATGCAAATATTTAGCTCTTTATTGTGAGTTGGTTAATGTTAGGTGATTCATATGATTTTAATTAATTAGAGATTAGCCACATCATCTTTAATTAATTATGATTGTATATTAAGTTTTAGGCTCACATTAAAGCATTAGTTGTAGTTAATCATATTTGATATAATAAAATTTACCCACAGGAATTTTATTATATTTGTATGATTAATTAGGATAAAATGTCAAATT
>CAIGRS010150093.1:0-10508 GCA_903798395.1 Fraxinus floribunda | reverse complement strand
ATCATCCTATTCCGAAATCTGAAATTTTATTTACTGCAAAACCAATTCTGAAAAAATTTATTTTCTGCAAGTCGTATTCTGGAAACTTATTTACCGCAACAAATATTTTTTGCCAACATTTTGCAACGATGATTTTTATATGAAATAGAAAAGTAAGTATTTGACCTTCAGATCCAAGGGTGGGATGGGATTTTTATACTTTTCAGCTGACTTTCCAAAACTGCATTTTTTTTGTGGGCTAAAATCCTCCTGTGGACAGCCTCATTCCATCAAGGAACAATTCAAAATTTAATTACTTATGAGCTTATAATTTTAAATAAATAAAATTTGTCAACTCGGCTAAAAAATAAACCATAGTTGTTCCCAATTTTACTAGCTTACTGAAAAGATAACATTATGCATATTCCTTCTCAAACTACAGCATCATCTTTATAGCACCCTCAAGAGTCAAGAACATGTCAAGAAATTAGTAGAAACAATGTATGTCTCTTCACCAGTTCAAAATTGTAATTCTAAGAGGTTGTTCAATTGGTCATGCCTAGAGTTTGCTCCTTAATAATTACTAGTTCGAATCTCCTCATGACCATTAAGGTGAGTATCCGACCATAAATTTCAGGGCCCATGAAATTAGTTGAGATGTGCACAAATTGGTCCGAACATCCACGGTTTTAAAAAAAAAAAAAAAATGTTTCAGTGCTAATGTCAACAAACTGCAAGGCAATTCAAACAAGAAGCAGGAGCAACCTTTCAGTGTCCTAAAGCAATGTTCAAATCACATTTTCAAGATAGACATTTCACTTACCCGATATTGTATGGTTTTGAACTCTACGATGTCCACCCCTATTTTACTTCCTCATGGAGAAGAACTCGGTATAGGTTCTAAGAAGTCTTGCATATATAGTACACATGCAATGTGGGGATTCTACAGTTCTAAAACTTGACAAAACCCAAGAAACTGAATGAATAGATCTCCCATTGATACAGCATGAACTCAGGAATCCTCTTACAACTCTAGAAAAGAAACCTAGTATGAACAGAGAAATTTAAAACGCCACCAGATTCCAACTGTGTAGTTTCTATCAACCACTTAAATTCAACAAGGTGTTTTTAGCTAATAAGAAAAATTACCATAATGTGTTAAGTGAGAGGGTCTACTTTTAACAAAAGGACCAAATTCACATGATAAAAATAATATACAGAAATAATAAGGGACCGTTTGATTGGCAAAGGTAGGAAGACTTTCCAATTCCATGTAAGTTGGAAAATAAAAACTCAAGTATTCCATAGGAATGCATTTTCTATGAAATNCCAAATTCACATGATAAAAATAATATACAGAAATAATAAGGGACCGTTTGATTGGCAAAGGTAGGAAGACTTTCCAATTCCATGTAAGTTGGAAAATAAAAACTCAAGTATTCCATAGGAATGCATTTTCTATGAAATTGGCAAAAAAAAAAAAAAAAAAAGCTTAAAGTGGTTGTACCTTATAACTCTAACTCTATTTCCACTTTCATATCAAACCGTCAAAGTAGAAATTGAATTCTTTAAATGTGATATTTTCCATGGAATTTAAACCAATTAAAAGATCGTAGGTGAATTGTTAAGTAGTCTATCACAAATGAATTATTTATCTAAACCTTGGAGGTAGAAACTGTCCAACCGAATAACATCCTGGTCTGACCTTAAAAAGATCCCCAAGAAGTCCATTTTGGATGTTGAAAACCTTGCCATTTCTCTTTGTTAATTTCTGCAAGAGCAGGAAGACCTTAAACATTATCTCCTCTAGACACCGATGCGACTCTGCATCTAGTGTTTTTCTACTCAACTGTTTTAACAATTTTCTTCAAATACCTATCTGACTGGTCTCGAACAATAGAATCTTACAGGTTTTCATTATGTCCTTGCCGACTCATGTTCCCTGATGTTCACTTTTCATGAACTGTCCACTGAATTTGTGTCTGTTCATGTGAATCCCTCGGCATTATCAGGGGTGGAGTTAGAATGGGGTTCAGTGGGGTAAAGACTTGACAAGATATAAATTTTGGAAATAAGCCAATAACAAAATAATATTAAAAATGTCACAACATTTTACCATTGTTCCCAACAGGTTTTCACACTTCGGAAACCACGCATAATGACATCATCATCTATTTTTTGGAATGCATCATTTTCAATATATACAACTAAGTTGTCATTCATCCACTGATCTCCAATTTTTTTGCGCAGTCGACCCTTCACAATGTTAGTTGCAGTCAAAACTCTTTCAACTGTAGGAGTAGCAACGGGAAGAATTAATGCCAAGTTCACAAGCTTATAAACTAATGGATACTCTTCATTTTTCTTAGTTGCATTCAACTTCTTTGAAAGATTACTAAGGCCACGTAATTCTTTGAACTCTTTGCTCGAGAGCATATCAGTGATATAAGTTTCAAGTTGACCATCAAGTTTCATACAATCTGTTGTTGAAAAATCGTTTGGATAATACTGAGCAAGGCGAAGTAACATTTCCTTATCAAAAGCCGAAAATGAATCATTGGGACATAAGCATGCTACACAAAGAAGTAGCTCATTATTTACCTCGGTGAATCGATCATTCAACTCTTGAAGTTGCATATCAATGACATTATAGAATAAATCCTCGCGGAAGTGATGCAAATTTGTCATTTCATTGGTATTCCACCTTGAGCGACCTTGATGTATAAACACATCCATGTTCGGAACATCAATATTGTGCTTTTGACAGAAAGAACATACTTGTTCCAAAAGAGAATCCCACCCGTTCTCCCTCATCACTTGGAGTTGTTGTTTACATACTTTCACTAAACTTATGGCATTTACAATATCTTCATCTTTCCTTTGTAATGCCTTTGACAATTCATTGGAAATTCCTAAAATAGTTTTCATGAGATGTAGACTAAATGCAAAGTCAAATGATAACATCTCATCCAATAATAATTTTGCCCCAAATCTTTGATCAGGACATGATTCAACATCAACAATCATTTCAAGGACATCAAGTATAGGCGAGAACATGGTAATCAAAGTGGTCAAGGTAGCATAGTGTGATCCCCAATGTGCATCATGAGGACAATTATCAGTACTATGTTGATTGAGACTTTGTCCACTTGAAATCTCACTGTTCTTGAGTGCATTTGAAATTATGGCTGCTTGTTTCTCTCTGAGAAGATCACAATGATTAGACAATACTCCGACAATATTCACCATCCTAGAAACCAAACTGAATAGTGATCCAGTCTCCATGTGATTCTTTGCAACATCTACAAGAGCTTGTTCAAGTAGATGCGCAAAGCAATGAATGTAAAAAGCACAAGGATTCTCTTTCAAAATCAGTTCTTTGAGACCATTAAACTCACCTTGAATATCGCTAGCCACATCATAACCTTGTCCTCTCAATCTAGAAATACTCAGCCCGTATCTAGAGAATAATTTATCTATAGCAGCCTTAAGTGAGAGAGATGTGGCACTAGAAACATGTTCAATACCCATAAAACGTTCAACTACATCTCCAGTATTGTTCACATAGCGTAACACAATAGACATTTGCTCCTCTTGTGAGATATCAGGAGACTTATCTAGTAGAATTGAAAATAAGGCATCACCAATATCTTCAATAATAACCCTCAGCGTTTCAACAGCAGCAACACTTGCAATATCATTTTCAATATCACGTGATATTAAAACGAGATTCTCTGGAGCATTTTTCATAATAGCCTTAATCTCAGCATTTTGGTTGGCCAGAAACCGCAAAAGTTGAATAAAGTCACGTCGATCTTCTGAAGCTGCAAATTCATCATCATCGAATACAAGTCCTTGTCGTGTTAGAAACCGAACACAATCAATTGATATACTCAAAAGAGTCCGAGAACCGCCTTGCACGCGTGCTCCTCTAATTATATCTTTCTTTGATTTCTCTACATCATCATTTTCTTCAATAGAAAATGGACATTTTCGTTTAAAATATCTCTCCATAACTTCCTACATGTCAAAAAGAGCAAATTCACTTCAACTAAGATGTCCATAATAAACAACAATTAACAATTTATATGATCAACGGTACTCGAATTAAACATGCCAGTAATAATCAGCTCGATTAAACATATCAAATTATACGTAAACACAGTAAGCCCAATAAACTCTGTTCAAAAGAACCCACATTATATATGCCACTAAATTAACTTCTATTTCCTTCCCTTAGTAGATTGTTTTATTGAGCAGAGTCACCCACAAGCAGGAAAAGTGAATTCTTGAACCCTAAACGAACAATTCCAAATACATTCACACAGTTGAACTATAATGTTAATTCCCATAAACCAGTTAAAGAAAAAAGAGAATCAACAGAAAAAAGATGCCCAGAAGGACCCTGATTGCTAGAAATCTTGACTACCGACCAACACGTGCGCGTTAGGCATTTAGTCAGTGTTCTAATTTAGTTTAACTCATAAAATTGTGGATTGATGTTGTTAAAGGAGAAAAGGGAGCTTACAGATTAAAGATCTGAGAGCGTCCGACGAGTTACTATTTTGTTTTCTGCTGTAGAGTTTAGGGTTTTAGCGAGAAGAGAGACTTGAGGATGAAAAAGGGGGCTAATTATCAAGTGAGTCCTGGGGATGGGCGCGGGTATAGTTGAGTTGGGTTGGGTGAGATCGATTTTTTCCTGATCCAAACTCAATCAAACATTGTACTCAATCAAACATTGTCGATTTGTTCGAAATTCAATCCAATTCAACTCATGTAAATGTTGAAATTCAATCCAACCCAATTAAATTATGTGTCTAGATCTGAGAGCGTCCGACGAGTTAATATTTTGTTTTCTGCTGTAGAGTTTAGGGTTTTAGCGGGAAGAGAGACTTGAGGATGAAAAAGGGGGTTAATTATCAAGTGAGTCCTGGGGATGGGCGCGAGTATAGTTGAGTTGGGTTGGGTGAGATCGATTTTTCCTGATCCAAACTCAATCAAACATTGTCGATTTGTTCGAAATTCAATCCAATTCAACTCATGTAAATGTTGAAATCCAATCCAACCCAATTAAATTATGTGTCAGTCAGGTTAAGTTGATCGATTCCAATCCAATCCAATGTTTTGATTTAAAATTACATTGATATAGTCATCCAACGTCAATAAGCTTGAAGATTAAAATAGTGCAATCCACCAAATATCCATCAAAATAATTAAACAAAAACGATTACACGTTTCATTAAAAGTTAAAACAAACCACAATAGCAAATTATCAATATGAAAGAACACAAGTAAACAAGTCACATTGATCACGTTGAAATAAATTCTCATTTCATTAAAAGTTAAAACGAACCACAAATATTCGTATACACAATTTCTATATAATATCACAATATGAAAAGATTGGCACCAAGTATTAAGTCATGTTTAATTTAGAAAATACTTTTTTTATTATGACTACGCGAACAATCAATTATATACACTTAAACAAAAATTAGTCATTTTTGAATCCATATCGACCTTCTGCATTCCCACAATCCGATAAGTGATTTGATCATGAAAACTCACATCATCCTGCCGCAAAACATATACTAAGTACTAAATCAATCCTAAAGTAAAAGAATACATATACACCATATTATGAAAAACCAGAAATAACATTATAGCATAAACAAGAATGCTTACATGGAACATATAGAAATAATAAAAAATGCATAAGATTATTATAATACATATGCGACATCGGTGCGATTTCCATTGCAGCCTAAATGAAAATCAACAGCTGCCAGCATTTGACCATGGCAGCCAAAATCATGATCCTTGAGAGTTCTCAAGGCTTCCACCCCCTTACCGCGACCTCCAAAATATGAAGACAGAAGAAAGGAAAGAGAGAAGACAATTAGAATTTTGACGTGAGGGAAGAGAGAACTCAGAGAAGACGGTTGCCTGGGCATTTATGTTTAGTTGAAGTGGGGTTGATAAATGGAGTTTTTTTTTAATTGGCGGGTCGGGGTTGGGTGGGTAACCCATAACCCGACCCGACCCATCAATTAAAGCCATAACCCGATCCCACTAAAAAAATGAAAAAAAAAAAAAATTTGTCCGAACTCGGTCGGTTCGATTCAATTCGGTTGGGTTTGTCAAGTTCGGTCGGTTTTTACCCATTACTTGATAAATAAGTTTCATAAATAAGGGTACGTTTGATTGCAAATGTGGAAAATGTGTGGAAAGAAAATGAATTATAAGGAATTGAATTGCTTAGAAATTGTTTTATTGAGAATTGTAATTAATTGTGTTTGATTGATATAATTTTCCACCTGGAAAATGTTGAAAGTTTTGTGTCCGTTTGACTTTTTTTTTTTATGAAAATTGTCCATGAAAGTGATATTTTTTTTTTCTACAATTGGGTCTAAAATTTGTTCCAATAGCCAAAAAAAATAAAAATTACCATACCGAGAATATAATTCGTGTGGCTTTATTTTACATGAAAATTGTCCATGAAATGGAATTTTTTTTTTACCATTGTTGATAGAATTTTTTCCAATTGCCAAAAAAAAGATGGAAAACCATTTTTCTATCAAAATGGTTGAAAAACCAATTCAATGATTTAAAAGAAAAAGGGGTCACGTCATTGGGGGGGGGGGAGGGGGGGGAAGGAATTCTAAGGAAATTTTTTGCAATCGAACAATGCAAAAGATGGAAAATGTTATCCTAGTTCTATGGAAAATTTTCCATATCAAACATGGCCTAAATTTAAAAATATATCTGGATAGTTATTAAATATCGTCAAGTGTTAAAGTGATGGATTAGTAACATGATGCATAGTTCAGTGACCATTGACATATATTTTTAAGTTCAGTTATGAAGTAATAACACTTGATAAAGTTCAGCGAATATTGAGACATATTTTGAATTCAGTTATTAAGTAATAACAATTTTTTCCCCCGAATCGACCTTGATGAGAGAAGAAACAAAAGAAAATGAAAGGAAATGATGAAAAATCAAATCGACCTTAGTTACCTTAGTACTAATTCGAACGTCTTTGTACTTTTATGTAATTTTTCTCTATCAATTTCTTTCAGAGTTCCCATCGTCTCTCTCTATATTTTTTTCCTTTTTATATGAAAATAGACATATGATGAATTGATTATAATTGATTCAAAAATCAAAAGTACTTTTGGGTAGTCGGTGAAGTGGACATGATAGTCGGGTATTTAATGATTTCACCAATCATTCAGGGCCAATTTAGAATCGTGTATCATCCATTTGGACAGTAAAATTTTCAGTTGAAGACTAAAGTCATCCATTTATTTTAGAATGGATATCAGCAAAAGTTCTATTTTTATTCGATTTCTAAGTCTATGATTTTATGTTTCATCTTTTTCCCCTTCATTTTCTTTGATTTCTTCTTTCATAAAGGTCAATTTGAGGGACTTAATAATTGAACTTAAAAATTTATATCAATGGACACTGAATTGTGTCTCAAATGTTACTAGTTAATAATTGAATCTAAAAATGTATCACTTGTAGTTGCTGAACATCACAAAATGCTATTACTTAATAACTGAACTTAAAAATGTCTCTCAATAATCACTTAATTATACACCATGTTACCCATTTATCACTCAAGTCGACGCCATTTGTTGAATTTAATGGATTTTTCCACTTGAGAGATTGTTGGGTAACACAGTGCATAGTTCAGTAATTATTGAAATACATTTTTAAGTTCAGTTATAAAGTAACAACACTTGATGAAATTCAGTAACTACTAAAATACATTTTTAAGTTCAGTTATTAAGTAATTAATTTGACAAAGTTCAATAACTAACCTTGAAAAAACAGAGAAGACCTAAGAGGGAAAACCATTTGTTTCATTTCAGTGAAGATATTTGTGCCTTTGGATCCCAACTCATCGACATAGCTGCAATTCATTCCCATTTTTTTCTTTCTTTTTTTTCGACATTTTTATCTTTATTTTTAATTAAAATAAAAAATTACAGGGAAAAAAAAATTCTCTACACATCATTTTCCGTCCCAACTCTTATTATTTATATTATATTTATATTTTCAACTTTAATTATAATAAAATTTAAAAATTATATTTAGAAACAAATATATAACTAAAAGGACGACAAATGAAAATATTTTAATTACTGTCCCAACTAAAAAATTCTCATCGAATGGGACAGAGGGATTCCCCAACCTCATTACTAGTCCAATAAAAAGAGAAGAGTAGAAGTCTATGAACGTAGATAAAGAGTAATGCTCCATTCAATAAAAAAAAAAATGAGGAGAGTAGAAGTCTATGATTCAATCGAAAATGGTGACCCAATCAACCTTTCATACCTAGATAACTAATATCAATTTTTGAACATAAACGAACCATTGTACTAGTTATGACATAACTAATGGACTGATTTTGCACTGAATGATATCTCAAAACATCACAACAAGTGGGCCCACAGGGGCGGACGCAGAACGTAAAAGTTAGGAGGGCACAATCGAATTTACAGAGAAGTTGGAAGAAATTTTACACTCGAAAATTTACGTCCAAAAAAAAATCATACTCTATGTAATTTTGCATCCGAAAATTTACATGGGATATGACTTTTTCGGATGTAAAATTTCGAAATTTTTTTATGTCATATTTCATATAAAGTTTCATAATAAAATGATAAAATCAATCAACCTTTCATACCTAGATAAATAATATCAACTATAAACGAACCATTGTACAAAACTCATAGACTAAAGTCGTTAAGCCTAGCAATTTTATGACATAACTAATGGACTGATTTTGCACTGAATGATATCTCAAAACATCACAAGAAGTGGGAAACTCCCTCATTAAAAGGAGATTGGTTTGACTTTGGTTGGTAGGACATTGACTTTAAATTTGTATTGCAACAATGAAAATGGTAAATAAACAAATATAACATAGTAAACACAAGTACACCACAAGAAGCATTGCAGGATGTATTTTCGATTCTTGATGGTTCAGGGACTAAGTTACAACAAGCAGAAAATGCCAAGGATTGACTTGCAGAAAATAGAAAACACGGGGACCAATTTGATGCTACCAAAGAGAATATGGGCTGATTTATGAAAGAAATCGAAATTCTAGGGGCTATAATGTATAATATTTAAAATTCAGTGAACAATTGGAATCAAACAAAACGTTTGAGTTCCAGTTTGAAACGTACTATCAGACTCATCAAATAAAAAAAAAAGCAGGGGCCAAGAGGGAGATTATTGATAAGTTATGTGCACGCTGAGGTCCTATCAGCCTAGAATAAATGGAAAAAATGCAATACATAGAGAAGGGAATTTTGGAAAGAGAAATGCTACTCTTGCCGGGCAGAGGGGTGGGGGTGGGGGGGGGGTTTACAACCCCCCTGACCGGCCCCTCTCAATAGTGGGGGGCCCACCTTTTAACTAAGGGACCGGGGTTGTAAGCCCCCCCCCGGTAAGAGTACCATTTCTCTTTTGGAAAATATGTTAGAAGATTTATACTGTTCGTAACATTGGAGCAAATATTACTGAATCATGTTATAAAAGCTACAAAATTAAGCTACTTCACAATTTTATATGTTGTGCAGGACTTTTTAAAAAAATTGTTATTGAAGAATCGATCGAAAAATTAGAGGGTCAGTATACACATAAATCAGAAGTTAGCTTGGTCGACCAAGCTAGAGGGAATTAGGTTAAGAATAAAGAGGTTTTGTTTCAGGCACATTTTAAGGTGATTGGAACACTCGCAGGTGACTTTATAATATTCTTGGAGCAAAGTGACCCTAGGACTGGTCCTACAGAAACTATGCACAAAAAACCAATCTAGCAATTAATTGAAAATATTAATGTTGGCAACATGAGTACAAATATTGAAAAATGTAGTGCTAATATTTCGAAGATACTTTTGGATTCATTTGTGAATATTATGACGAGACTATGAACCTTCTGAACTTGAGATATGATAATTAATAGATTTGAGAAGTCTCTTTCGAATAGCGAGATCTGAAATTCATGAGTCTAGGAGGCATTAAACTTGAACTATGATAACGAAAAGTATGAAAACACATAAAATAATTTCAAAACTCATTTTTCTTCAAATTTATTTTTAACTATACATTCTTTCAATAAAATAATTTTATACATAAATCCATTTTTTTTACTTTTACTTTTTAACCACATATTTTTCAAAAATAATTATTATAAAAAAACTTCAACAAAATGAAGCTCAAACAAAGGCATAGTTTCTTAAAACTTTTATATTGAACTTTGTGGCTCTGAGCCGCATAAGTTTACTTTGCATTATTATTATTATTATTATTATTATTATTTATGTTCATTATCATTAAAATTTTCCACTTTTGGTGATTAAAACCTTTATGGAAACATATAGCTGTGGTTGTCAAAAAGAAATTTTGTTGTAGTTACCAGTGTTATAAAAGGCGTAATGTGTGACGATGCGTGGAGACCAAACTATAGGTTAGGCGAAGCATATGCGTAAAAAGGCGTTTTCTTATTTT
>CAIGRS010150040.1:0-13160 GCA_903798395.1 Fraxinus floribunda | reverse complement strand
GGGTGTACAATTGTGGATGATAACTTTGTTTATAGAATGTCACGTAGCATTTTGTCATTTGGCAGTTTCAACAAAAAGTTGTTTTGCAACCCATAGTATTTTGCCAACATACCGATTATCGAGAAAGTTGACATCCATAATTGTACAAATACCATTATTGCAAAAATAGAATATTAACTATTTACCCTTATTCCAAGCTTCCGTTATCAAATTGTTGGTCCAATTTCATATACACCGACGAAGACATGAAGTGACCTTAACATTACGAGAAAACTGTGGGAAATGTCCAGCCTTCGCATTTCATTTTCATTTTGAAAAATGGCCAAAACATTTGAAAGGTTTGCATTCATTGTCCTTTTCAAAAAAAATGAGGAGAATATCCTTAAAAAAAAAAAAAAAAATCTTAATTTCCAACTAAAATTTATTAGTTTCTCTAACTCAATTTGACCCCAAATTGATCGTCACCATGCCGTCTTTGCCGCCTCTTTTTTTTCGTATAAAAAGATCCAAACCGACCAGTCATTTTCATTTTCTTTACTTCTTCCACTTCTTCTGAAGGAAAAAACTATGTGTACTCCACCAGCCACCCCTCCAATAGGGGGAGGCCAAGTGACCATTAAGTAAGGCTTGTAGTAAGCCTTGGAGTACTTCTAGCATCCCCCCTCTTCTGAATGCCTTTTCATATATTTTTATATTATTTTATAATTTTAAATAAATAAAATAATGCGTATCAAAAAATATAAATTATAAATTATTTAATAATTCGTACAACTAAACATTTTTCAAACTTTCAAAAATCAGGGAGGCATTCGATTTGATGGTGTCATGCTGATTTCAATTTTGCAAAACATCCAAAAAAAAATTGGATTAATATTTTTGAAAATGCATATTAGAAAATAAGGTTAAACTTATAACAAAAAACTGAAATCATCTTTTTTGATGTTTTGAAGGGAAATAAGCATTTAAATGAAATTAAAAAAATTAAAAATTAAATATATAAATTCTAAAAGAAATAAAAAATAAAAAATTCAATCTTTTATTGATTATTTAAATAACATTTCTAAAAAAATATTTAAATGAGCACATTTTAATGTATATATTGGTTAATAATACACTAGCATAAAGTAGTTCTATTTTATCGAATAATCGAATTTAATGAAATAAAATGTTATAAAATAATTGTTCAAAATTTCAAACTAAACGTAACTTTTAGTTTTCAATTTTGAGTGACAATTATTTTGGATGATAAACCAATTGTGTTTTCGTTAAAAAAAAATAAAAATAAATAAATAGATCTTCAAATATTAAAAAACTTGAAATGAACTCGAAACTGGAAAGTAAACTCCAGCTGATCCATGCAGCCCCCGCCTTTCAAAACATTGCTCTTAGTTCTAGCCATTAATTTTACGTCCTTGTTTTTCTATTTTCTCATGTTTCAAAATTATGTTTTTCTATTTCATTTAGCCCTCGTTTGACAATCATTATTTTTTTCTTTTTAAATATTCATTTTCAATCATGCACCCATACAATACAAATATTCTACATATAAGTCCAAAAAAAATCATACTTTTTTATCACACATTTTCCAAAAAATCAGTATTCGAATCTCAATTTCCCCAAATAATGGTTGTCAAAGGGCGTAGTTTCATAATAATTATGTTTTACAATGATAATGCTATTTTACAATGATAATACTTCACATTCCATAAAGATAGACTTATTTTCATTTTTATACAAATTAATATAGTTATGAATATTTTTTTTTTTCACATTTGTTCGAATATACCTCTATATTAAATAATATTTTAAATAAAATGGTTAATTCATTTGTACATAATGGTTTATACATAATGAATTACCCTCTCTCACATAATGCGCGGAGCCCGTTTTATATTTAAAAATTTTGACAATGTGATCTCCATCTCTATTGTGAATAGTAGTTAAAAGATTCGGTAAAAATCTACTAAGTACAAACTGAATGCAATCTTTGACTCATCCTTTTAAGGCTGTTGAAATTGAAGTCTGATTACTGTGTGTGTAAGAGAAATTGTGAAACAGACAAACCTGAAATTTCACGCAAATGGAGGTAATTGTCACAATCTTTTTGTGGGGTCCCAATCTGGCTTCGAATCAACATGATACACAAATAGACAGTGCAATATCTTCCTCTTTTGATTTTCTCGCCGCCGCTCGCATTTACTAAACTTTCAAGATCTATTGTCTCTTCGATTCTCTTCACTTCACTTCACTCGATTGACCTCATTGTTTTTGAAATTATGAGAAATAAAATATTAATACATATTGGATCTTAAACCCCCGTTTGGTGTACATTATTTTTAAAAGAATGTATTTTTTTGATTGATATGATGGAAAATATGTGATTGAAAAAGAATGAAAAATTATTGATATGATATAAAATAATATTTTATTGAAGAATGTGTGGTTAAAAATGAGTAGAAGAATGAGAATGTAAAAAAAAATGTGGCCCAAACAGGAACTAAACACAAAATTTTAAGGACATGTTCGTTTCAGATTAAAATCAAATTTTTATATAAATCAAAGTCAGAACAATCAACATTAATCACATTTTTTATAGGTCCCACAACTTTTCAACCGCACATTTCAAAACTTCTGTCACAATCTACTAAAAATTTAATTTTAATCCTTAACAGATACCCACTAATTAATATACTTTTGGTGTGACGAAAAGTTCAGCGGAAAAAAATAAAATAAAATATCGGACTTTATGTCTTATTCTTTGTTGTAGCAATAGTTAGCGTGTGTCTGATCATTCTTCTTGCAAGAAATTTTGATATGTAGACAACAAAAGAAAAGCTCCTTTTATGTAAAAATACCAACACCCACTACTTGATAAAAAAAGACCGTAATTGGCTTTCAATTATGAAGAAGTGAAAAAAAAAAATGGATAGGGTTAGGTGAGAAATTGTCAGGGTAAAATTGAAATTTGAAGGAGGCATTAATAATATTGTTAGGCCACTTCAACGGATGATATTTGATATTAAATCCTTATTTGATCCTCATTATTTTTAAAATATTTTTTTTTTATTTTCAATCATACATTTTTTAATAAAATAATATTACATACAAACTGAAATTTCTCATATTTTTTAACCACATTTTCTCAATGCATTTTGCGAGAAAAAAATGGGGCTCAAAAAGTTGATTTTTATCAAAATCGAAGATGGACCACTTAAAGGCCTATTTGAACCACATTTTTTTGGTGTACAATATATTTTATAACAGTAGATTGATGGAAAATGTGTGATTAAAAAATAAAGAAAAAGTTTTAGGGTTTCATTAAATATTATTTTATTGAAAATGTGTGATCAACAAGAAGAGAGAGAAAAACATATTTTTGAAAAAAAATGAGGATCAAACAATAATTAAATAAGTACTTATATACATATGAGTATAAAGTCAATAGTTCCCGGGAAAAATGAAATGTTACCTTCTTCACATTTGCAACAAAATATAAAAATAAATACTGGTTAACTAAGAAAAAATAAAAGCAAAACAAATAGGATTTGTCCGAGCCTCATTATCGATGTATAATACATTTTGAAATAGTAGATTAATAATATATATGTGATTAAAAATAAGATTTTTTTTTAAAATTTACGTGTAATATTATTTTATAAAAAAATATGTTATTGAAACTAGAAGAAAAAGATATATTTAAAAAAAAAATGGGATAAAAAATGTAAAAAAGTATATACAATTTTTGATATCTCAAAAATGGCAAGAGTTAAATGTTTTTATCTTGAGGGTAATTCTTGGAAGGCTTAAAAACAGGATTTAATTATTAGGCTCTTGTGGAGTCAATCAGCCCCGGATCCAAGATCCAAGTGGGGACAGCAAAAGGGGAGTGGTCAAAGCAATTGAGCAGTGAATTGAGTGACCATACATACAAATTGCAGTACACACGGATTACTCTTATTGGACAGAGAGAATCTGAATGGCACATTTACAGTGCACAGAACAGTACGACATTTCTTCTCTGAACCAAGTAAACAAAAAAGCAAACGGAAAATGTCACTCATGTCCTTTTAACATTTAATGTCTCCCATCACAACTTTTTTTATAATCAAATTTTCCTTGTGGGGATAAATTAGGAAGAGAAAATGAAAATACGTTTTATTTTTTCAAACTTTATTTTCAACCATACATTTTTCCTTAAAATAATATTACGCGTAAATAAATTTTTTTAACCACATATGCTTAAAAAATCGCTATTCTAAAATTCATTTCCCCCCCAAAATTTCATTAACCTCTTGTTTGGTTTTCATTATTTTCAAAAATGCATTTTTTCACTCTTATTTTTATCCAGATATTAATATTACACGTAAAGTCAATTTTTTTTTATTTTTTAATCACGCATTATCCATCAAAATACTATTTTAAAATGAATTTTGAACAAAAAAAAAATGAGCATTATACATGCTCTAAAATGGAGCCCAAACAAGGGAAATGATTTTTAATTTTTCTTGTCCGAGTAAAATGAGTAAATAACTTTTTAAGACTAATTTATTTACAACTACTTTTTTTTTTTTTTAATATCAAACGTCAACGGAGAAACGAGCTGATGTGTCGAAAATTTGATAGCATTTTTTGATTTGCTAAGAAAACGTGACATAACAAGGTGTTATTCGATGGAGTCCACTTATTAAGGCTAGATATATAGATAGTTACAAGCCACAATGCTCATTCCACATTTTCCTGTAAAGAGTCATAGCTAAAAATAGTATTTTCTTCATTCAAATTTTCTTTCATCATTCGTGCCTGAATAGGCTATTCGCATTCAAATGCCAATAAACTTGTAGCGCGACACATAATTGATAGGATTTAGGCACATGATCATAATGAACTTCTTGTTCCCTTGATTTACCGTAAAGCAAATTCATTTTTATTGCTCTCACTATCTCAATAAACGCATCAACCTCAAGTAATCTCGCATAAGATAGTCTGCCCCTAGTAGACATAAGTTTATCGGTTGATATTGGCTTGCCGATTTTAGAACAATCCCCCCCACGGCATTCAAGGTCCAACATTCCAAAGGCAAACCCGGTAAAATGATCCAAATCGACAGAGATCTAACTTTTTTTTCTTCAAAATCAAAGTATTGTGTTGTCGTACGTTTTTAAAGCCGAATCATATAATTTTTTGGATTAATCTATATGTACATCTTCGTTTATAACTTACTTGACATCCTCCTATGTGACACAATATGGACAGTGATGTGAAAGATTAGTGGTGAAATCAAAGGATATGATGATGTCATATGAAAGAATACCAACGAAAATGTAAACATTAATGTACATGTAGCATGATCGTAATTTTTTGACAGAACTATGTAGGGATTAAAAATCAAGTTTTAGTAGATTTTGATTGAAATTGATGAAATAAATGATTGTAAAATTGTGGAATCCATAAAACACGTGGTTAAATTAATTGTTGATTTTGATTTAGATTAAAATCTAAATTTTAACCGGTACCAAATGGAGCTAAAGGTAACATGTCAAGTTTTTCTTATCTAATAAATCATTTTAATAAAAATCTATTTATGCTTTTAATTTATTATAAACAAGAAAGATAAAATATTTTAAAATTATACATTTTTTTAATAAAAAATTGTCAAATTCGAAGGTCCCCACTAGCAAACCAACATTCCAAAATAAAAAAAGAAAACAAAAATAATGACATTGTCAGATAAAGCGACAAGTTGAATATAATGTTCGTAGATTTGCAAAGATCTCTCTGTAGCCTTTTAGCTTCCTTAAAGTAGATTTTCTCTCTCTATAATCTTTCACAGAACCCACTATCCCACACTCTGTGTATGTAATATATACTTAAAGAGGATTGTATCGCACATACTATTTTCGTGGCTCTCAAGAGTATCGTACAACACAATACACATACCCATTTGAGGAAAAAAAAGGAGTTGGACGAAATGGGAAGTGATTGTTCTTCGATTGTTGCAGAGGAATTGCATGTTCTTGCTGTGGATGATAGCCTTGTGGATCGGAAGGTCATCGAGCGATTATTGAAGATTTCTAGCTGCAAAGGTTTGGTGTTTTTGTTAATAATTTAGAGTTTTGAATTGGGTTCTTTTATTTGTGGTTTTGGGTTTTTGGAATTGATTGAAATTTTGGTCTTGCAGTTACTGCTGTAGAAAGTGGAAGGAGGGCTCTGCAGTATCTGGGATTGGATGAAGAGAGAAGCTCTGTTGGATTTGATGTAAGTAAAAACTGGATTTTCCTTCTATAATTTCTGAGAAGATGAAGTTTTGGCTCCATTTCATTTATTTAAATTTTGTGATTCAGAATCGATTTTTTTAATGTATGGGGTTAGTATTTGAGGGTTTTTTGTTTTTTGATAATCTTTATTGTTTGAATTTAGGGATTGAAGGTGAATCTGATCATGACAGACTATTCAATGCCAGGGATGACAGGATATGAACTTCTCAAAAAGATTAAGGTTAGTGATTTTGGTATTTTTATTTCAAAAAAAATGAAGGAGGGTTTTATATTTTTCCCTGATACTTTATCATTGTTATCATGATATTTCTCTATTCTTGATTGACGCTGTTAAGAAATGAAGGTTAACGTTTTACTTGTTTGCCCTTTTTCAACCAGAGCTCATCGAATTTGCGGGAAATACCAGTGGTGATTATGTCGTCCGAGAATGTTTTGGCTCGTATCGATAGGTATATTCTCAATCTGATGTCAGTGTTTGATTAGTTTATTACCTGTGAAGAGGAAGTATTTCATCTGTTAGGTCAGCATATCAGATCTTACCTTTAGACTTAGTTTTGTAATTTGTTCGTTTTGTTATAGAATTCTGGATGATAGAATCGATTCATAAACTTATAAGATAGCCTCTGTTGGGGGAATTAAGAAACGAAGTAATCAAGTGTGAGACGAGGTTGTTCCAGTATCGAGACCATAGATTATGTGAATCACATGACATTAAACAAGAAAACTGAGTCTTGTTCTTTTGAATTTGGCGTGATTCTATTCTTTCCACTGTGTTCGGTTCTTTTTTAAAAGAAACGCTTAAACTTTACCTCCCGAAATTATGAGAGAAGAAAGCGAATATGCACTGCAATTCTGTGATTAGATCTATCTTCTTTCTGACCAATTCTTAGGTGTTTGGAGGAAGGGGCTGAAGAGTTCCTTGTAAAGCCGGTAAAGCTCTCAGATGTGATGCGTTTGAGAGATGTCATATTACGCGGGGACGAGAACGATGAAAAGAAAGTATCCCGGAAGAGAAAACTGCAAGATTTATCTCCTACATCATCTCTTGCTCGTGATCTCATTCCATTAAAATCTGCATCAGCAACATCACAACAGTCTTGTCTGAAGCGTCCAAGATTGTAGAATACGGTCTAACTTGCCGTAGTTTTAACCACCACTTGTATTTTCTGTTTCCTAGCCATGCCTGATGAATTAGCGGTGATGATTCCTGCTGCTGTTTCTGTCACTTACATGAGGACAACCAGGGTGAAAAATTGTTGATTGGAAACGATGTTCATAGTTATATTTTTGGTATATACATGATTGAGTTCTTCTAGAAGAAAAATATTTTTGGTATATACATGTTCATAGTTATATTTTTGCGGAGCTTGAGAAAATAAATGAATTGATTGGTAGTGTAATATGCAGGTTTTTCTGTGGACATATTGCCCTTTCTCAGAGAGTCGAAAAGAAGAAAAATATAACAAGTTTGATTCTCGACCAGAGTTGATATACCAGTTTTTTGTTCAACCCTCGATTTAGCCCTATATCGCTTTTTAAAGTAAAATTCATTAATTTTTGTACTTATTTTTAATCATATTCACATAATAAAATAATTCGAACGTAAATTCAAAATAATTTCTACTTGTTTAATCATATATTCTCAAAAAAATAAAAATAAAAATTACTATTCAAATTCGTCAAATAAGGGCTTAGAGGGTGTTTGGAGTGGACTAAAATTATATTTTTAGTGGATTATGATAGAAGTTTTTGAAATGTGTATTGTTTGACTTTGACTTAAATTAAAATTAGATTTTAATTCCGTTCAAACAGACCTTACTTATGTGGAGAACAGTAAAAAGGACTTTTAAGAAAGTTGTGTACTATAAAGGTTAACCTTGGTAGTACCAGACCTGCCAAAAATAGTACTTCATAGTTTACAAGAAAACGTTATAAACTGATTCATGTCCCCATTTACTGCTATTGATGTTAATTTTCTGAAATGTAAATGATATTTTGCGCCGTGTTTGGTTCCATTATTTTTAAAATACATTTTTTCTTCTCTTATTTTCAACTAATTTTGTAATAAAATAATATTACGTTTTAATTCAAATTTTTGTATTATCTTTTGACCACACGTTCTCTATAAAAATATTATTTCAAAATGTATTTTTAAAAAAAAAATCGGGGCTCAAATTCATTGGGCCAATTGATCCAACAGTTGATGTATGGGCCCAGTATTCTTGGGGGTCGAATGCATTAAAATGTTGGCCCATTTCGAACTTCGCCGCCCTCCAATGATTTCCAGTTTTCATTCTAAGTCAACTTAAAGTCTCCCACTGGAAAAGTCAAATTCACTTGTGGTCACTATACTTTTAACCAAATTTCTTATCGGTCATTCAAATTTCATTTTATTTCAAATTAGTCATTAAACTTAAATTTTGTTTCAATTTAATCATTCCAACCATATTTATTAATTTGACTAAAAGAAAACAAGGTGGTAGTCTAGCTATTTGCTGAATAGATTGCGATGTAAACATACACACATCGACGAAATCCGAAACTATCCAATTGTAACAAATGTTTAATTTTAACAACTTTAAAATAAAAAGATTTAGTAACCAATCTGAAATATTGTTAGAAATCGAGTGACCACCCGTGTTTTATACTTCAAAGAAGAGGAAGAAGGGATCCTACATCCATTTTGGCCGTCTCTTTCCCAGTTACAAGAAAATCTTTCTTCTGTCAAACAGTACCCAATATGTCGGGAGGGAGGATTGGGGAGATAACAGGTTTGAGAGAAGAGCTTATACTCAAATCTTGTAGATTAGCCATTAAAGCCCATGAAAAGGCCCCTGGGAAGCCTTATATTCATGACAAAAATAGGGGTTCTACAGATGCTGTTTTTGCCTTTCCTGGATCCTGGTTAGTTGATCATTGGTATAGTCGAAAGCCTTTTGGAGAAACTAAGGTTGATCTTTCCAAGTTTCCATCTCTAAGAAGTCTTGGGAAGGATGAAGTAGCCCTAGTAAATGAAGCATTTAGCACAAGATTTGAACAACTTTTGAGCAAATCATCACTTGCAATTGAGGTATCTTTTCATCTACATGAGCTTCTTTGCCAAATATTCATGCTTTTTCTCTTGTCTATTTTATATGTCAAATATTGCTGGTTAGAAACCGGGACGAAATCTATGGTCAACCAAGAACCAGATGAAGTGAAAATGGGCCCACCGGATTTGTTGATTGGCTTTCTTGTTAAGGAGCTACATAGTCTTGATATAAATTGTGCAATCTTGTATGAATATAATTGATCGAACCCCTTGATCTTGACCGTTTGGAGTTTAATGCTCGGGCTGAGTTTAAACACGTATATTATAGATGATCACTACAGAATATGATTTTTAAGGAAATTCATGTGTACATTTTAAAACCCTCTTGATACTGAATGCATACCAAAAAATGAGTGTACATTTCAATGCAGTACAAATATCAGTTTGAGCAACTTGACTTTGGCATTCCCTAATTTTATAGGTAACAATTCGAATTCTTCAAGAAATATAAGGCAAAAAATATGATTTCACGAGCTACGGAAACACACAGATCTATGGATCATTTTAATCTTACATCTACATTCCTGTATAAAGAAGCATCTAAATAAGTGATTATGTTGGAGGTCGAAGATGGACTAAACTGAACTGGATTTCAGGTGGAGAAAGCAGTATCAGACCGAAAGCAAATAGTATTTACAGGGCATTCCTCAGGTGGTCCTGTAGCAATTCTTGCAGCCATTTGGTTCTTAGAGAAATATGTTAGACTGGATGCTAATCAGACTCCTCCTTACTGTGTGACTTTTGGATCCCCCCTCGTTGGCAATCGGATTTTTTCTCATGCTCTCAGACGAGAAAACTGGATGCGCTATTTCATTAATTTTGTGACAAGGCACGACATTGTCCCTCGAATAATGCTAGCCCCTGTCTCCTCGACTGAACAAGGATTGAAGCTAATGCATGAGCTTACAACTTCAAAGTCCCAGTATTTTCAGCACGCATTTATCGCCAAAATTGATGCTGCATCAGCTTTCTTCTTGTCTGTCATGAGAAATGCTTCTTCTGTTGCAAGCCACGCCGCATGTAAGCTCATGGGATGCACAAATTTGTTACTAGAAACTGTATCTAGCTTCATTGAACTCAGCCCATATAGACCTTTTGGGACCTATATTTTCTGCAGCGGAAATGGAAAGTTGGTTGTTCTTGATAACCCGGATGCTGTTCTGCAGTTGTTATTCTACTGTCTTCAGTTGAGTCCTGGAGAAGAAAATTCGGAATTTCTCTGTGGAATCTTTAAAGATCATTTGATCTATGAAAGTGAATTGCAAGAAAGCCTAAACATGCAAAATGTGGTCTATATAGAAAATCTTATTGACGTACCCTTGTCTTCAGATGCCGGCACAAATGATGCAGCAGCCACAGTGAACTCAGCCCTGAATGATCTAGGCTTGGTAAGAAATCTATTGCTCCATGATTTACTAGAGCATTTTAATGATTCATTATGAATGTTTAAGAACCTTTGTGTTGAATTGCCAGAGCACGAGAGCTCGACTGTGTATGCGAGCTGCTGGCGAGTTGGAGAAGCAAAAGCTGGAAAATCAGAAAAAGGTTGATTCTAATAAAGACACCATTCGGGATGGACTAAGGAGGATACAGGAATATCAGACAAACTGTGAGATTCGCAAGACTGGTTACTATGATGCCTTCAAAAACCAGAGAGATACAAACGACTTCAATGCTAACGTCAAAAGGTTGGAGCTAGCAGGGATATGGGATGAGATTAAGGAAATGATCCAAAGGTGCGAACTGCCAGATGGATTCGAGGGCCGGAAAGAGTGGATAGAACTTGGAACCAAGTATCGTAGACTGGTAGAGCCTTTGGACATAGCTAACTATTATAGACACTTGAAGAATGAGGATACGGGACCTTACATGATTAAGGCTCGACCTACTCGTTACAGAATTATGCAAAGATGGAGGGAGCACGCGGAAAGGATGTCTGTTGGATCAAGCTCTGAATCTACTTTCTGGGCTGAGGTTGAGGAGTTGAGAACTAAACCATATTCAGAAGTAAAGGATAAAGTTTTGGGGTTAGATGGCCATGCATATGCATGGATTCGAGATGAATTTCTGGGCAAAGATGTACTCTTGGATGAATCTACTTTTACTAAGTGGTGGAGAGCACTTCCTGTTCAACATAAATCAGGTTCTTGTATTGCTAGCTACTTAGGCAATTAATTAGTCTTTGTATTTGCTGATTCATAATCTAAGCTTTTATGTGAGAATTCTCAGTGTAGATGAACATCACCAATGTATTGATGATTCCAGGAATAAATGTGTCTTTCTTTCAATTCTATGCCAAGCGAGTTTGTGTCATCTCATTGACCAAGTAAAAGAGGGAAAATATTGACTTGTTGGTCTACTGAAACGGACAAGATTAAAGAAAAAAACGTGTAACCTGTTGCTGTTGTCATAATTCAATTCAATGTACTAAACTGACTAGAAAGATCTACGAACTTAGTAGCACCTGTAATGCTGCAAAACCGTAGGGATACAATCTTGTACTTAGTAGCACCTGTAATACTTGCTGCAAAACCATAGAGATACAATCTTGTCTTCACGTGGCTCTGTCAATGACCCATTTAGACGGACATTTTAACTCGTAAACATTAAAGAAAAACTAAAACTCTATAGCGTTGTTAAGACACCAGGTAACAGTTACTACCACTCGTCTAAAAATGGGAAATCTCGGCTCTATCCACTGAAACAACATTCACAGAACAGATTGCTATTCAAAAGTTCACATGTACTTGCACGTTAAATGTTTCTCATTCATATGAAATCAACAAGGGTGTGCGAGACCTAAAAGAAGGCTCGAGGAAATGTACAAACGACTTGTGTATTCTAATTACGTGATTATCATATATCATAAAACCTCGTAAAATGAATTTGGACAGTCTATTATGTGATGGAAGCAAAATACAAAACCAGTCTACTGTAAAAGAAAAAGATGCTCAACAAAGGATAGGCATGCACTTTGAAAAGAAGGCCTGCCAGAACCAAAAAGATGAACGCCAAAGTCTAGAAGTTAATTAGAAACAAGATATATATATAACAGTAATTACTCCACAGCTATTGACAGATTTCGAATGATGTGGCAGTTAGGTTCTGAATAACTAAACAACGCTCCAGTCTCCAGATGGACCTGTATCAAGGAACATTATGGTAATCGGACTACAGTAAATTCAACAAAATCTCAAGCAATCAGCTATATTTACAGTTTACAGCAAGCAATTTGTATCCAGGTGACATCTGCTGCAGTCAACTTAGCAACAAAAAGTTGTAAATGTTTTCAACAAATTAGACAGCAAGTCAGCAACTCGCTACAAAAGTGAAACTTAAAATTCAGCATCGGTACAATAATAATAAATAATCAAGACGAGGAAAGCTGAATACTATGAAGATCTTAAAACACATACCCTCAGCTAGCCTCTTGTTCTAGTCTTCAAATAGTTTTCTTGGCATCTTATGCATAGACGAGGTTTCTTTCACAATCTTTCTGCTTCTGGAATTCCTGCGCGTAAGTTTACGAGTTACCAACTATAGTTCACTTCATAAGCATTATAGTGTTTACTGAATGATGTTTTTGTTAATGCCCACTTTTATAGCAAGTATATTGTAACGACATTTTGAATTAACGTTTAAATTATTCACCTGTTAGAATTTGCGACAAAAATCTAAGGTTCCATGGTCATATGAAATGTAACAAATTGTATACTTAACGGTTTGGGTATAGTGAGACACAATTCGTTATATGATCAAAATTTGTCGTTTACAATCGGTACATAAAGTTGGAC
>CAIGRS010149932.1:0-13562 GCA_903798395.1 Fraxinus floribunda | reverse complement strand
AATCTGTGACCTCCAAAATAATCTGTGACCTTGGAATCGGAGCAGTCGTCGGAATTATGCGGTGGCCGACGTTCACCGGAAAATGGTCGCCGGAGTAGTCGCCGGTCGCCGGAGCAGTGGGGGTGGGGTGGGTCAATTATATATTATTACAATTAAATATTTAATTTAACACAATAATTGTGAAATATAATTAATTAATTAAAAAAAAAAACCTGATTTTTGCAACTTTAAATTTGGAGACATAATTTTTGATTTTAGTAAAGTAAATACATGATCCATGAATTTTTCCCTTGCATTAAATTGAAATGGAAAACACTATGTATATGAAATTTCAACTCGGCACTTTTCCTTGGATTCTGCCATGAACTGTTTTGGGAAACTTTCTTTTATTGATGAATTTGTGCTGTGAAAATTCCAGAGGTATTTGAAATTCCCATTCTTCTTCTTTTACATACACACATAATTCTATTTAAAAAAACCAATGTGATCGTTCCGTTCAAAGCTAAATTCTACCTCCTTCGATTCCCGATACCCTTATCCGAGGTAGGCTCCGTCAAAAGCCCGGTGGCTAATGATAATGAATGAAAGTTAGTTTATGAATTGATGCAAAAATTAAAAATTCGTAGTTTTATTCCAACAAATACATTCTTTCAATATTTCAAACTCGATCTTAATTTCATTCGAACAAATAAATTTTGAGATTTAAAAGAACATTCGCTTTTCGATCATTTAAGTACCTTTACCATCTCCATGTGGAATCGACATCCCAAAACTTTGCTGCAATTACTGTGTTATTCTTTGGGCATAATCATTGAACATCCTCGTAGAGTCTATAAAAATTTGGAGTGAAAGGACTCGAAAAATACCTAAAGCATAACCTTCCCAAACTTCTGTATTATCATCATATTTTAAAGGGAGGTCTATTTTATGGGCCCTACATCACACCTTCACCTACTACCCTTAGAACTAGTTGATACCTCTAACACCCCCACACATTGAGAAGAAACTGGACGTCGGTCGATGGGAAACAACTAGCTCGATGACCCATAACCTCTAACCAATTCATTAATCTTTTGAGGTAGACAATGTCTGGTTTAGTTCGTTTCTAATAAGAATTAAGAACGTAATTGAAAACTTATGGAAATTTTATGAATGATTTGCCAGACGATTTCATTTACAGTGATTTTAACAAATTAAGGGTGCGTTTGATTGTCAATATTTTTCATGGAAAAGAGAACATGATTGACGGGGGAATTCTCGTGTAGTAATGAATGATTTGCCAGACGATTTCATTTACAGTGATTTTTACACGTATGGGAAAAGAGAACATGATTGACGGGGGAATTCTCGTGTAGTAATGAAGTGGGGCCAGGTGGTAACGGTTGCCGGTAGCCAACCGTTTAACTGTAATAGGAAGATACATAGGAGCGAGAGATCATGTATGGTGAAGTACACCATAATCTCAATAAAACCCAGCATACGATGTTCTGATCTATGTATATATATGTGATGTGTTCATTAATGATCAAAAAATCCAATTCTATGTATTCGTTTTAATGAATATCAAGGTTGCATGTGAAGTCTTAGTGTTGACGATTTTCAACAATATTATATGATATTAATTTGGTTCAAGTTCTTAATTTGATAGATTTGTCCAAATTTGAAGAGATATATGAAATTAGTTAACTCATTTTAACTCCACGGAGATGCGTTTGAACCATATCATTGGAATGAAGTTGATATGCCAAAGTTGAGATTTGTTGTTCGAAACTCGTTAAAACCCAATATATTTTTAAAACATCTCACCTCTTCGTTTAGTAAACAAGAAGATGCCAACACATTTTTCGTAATTTGGACACACTACACATTGTCGTCTTCTCATATCCGAAGAAGATGTAATGTATCGAAATGTCAAAATTATATTGATGGACACCAAATCTAAGCTCTCTATGCTAATAATGTGTCCATGTACGTGCGCGTGGAAGAATATTTAGAATACTCAAGGGACAAAGTCATTAGTGATTCAACATCCGATCTTCCTCGTTGAGTAAATTTCAATTATTATTATTATTATCCTAAGAGCATCTTTGATGCGTTATTTTCATTATAGTTTATGTAACAATAAAACACTTTCGATCTTTCTCGTTGAGTAAATTTCAATTATTATTATTCTAAGAGCATCAAAAATGCTTTATCTGGATTATAGTTTTATGTAAAATTAAAATAAACGTATTTTCAATTTACAAAGGATTAAATAGACGTTCAATCACAAAATGTGGTCTTCAATTATTTTATCTGTAACGTAACTAAATAATACCGAATAATGATATTCAACATCATTAGTGTTAAGCACCAATTTTGATGATAATTATACAATATTAATGATAGGTTTATTTAAATTCAAAGTCGTATTAACTCATTTAATCGTACTTATAAAATGTAGTTACCTAAATTAATACTTTAGTACCACTAACGTGAAATAACATTATTCAAAGAATAAAAATGATGAATGTACACCCTTCACTTTTACAGCCCTCTCATATGGGGATGAGACATGAGATTTTTAAAATTGTGGGCCCCACCCCCTATGTGAGGGACTTGTTAAAGATGATGTACATCTAGCATAATTCTTTAAAGAATACGAGAAGCGTCGAAATAGAGCTGCAATGCTTCATACCAAATAGCTTATACGTGGCAAAATCCGATCCCACACTGCAGATTTTAAACATTGGGCCCGTTTAGTACCGATTAAAATTCAATTAGAATTGAAAATATAGTCGTTATTGGGTTCCACTCGTCTAATAAAGGTAAAAAATAACGGTTAATTTTTCAATTTTAATCTATACCAAACGGGCTTATTATCATATCCGCGAATTTTATATTTCGT
Source organism: Fraxinus floribunda (assembly GCA_903798395.1). Lineage (NCBI taxonomy): Eukaryota > Viridiplantae > Streptophyta > Magnoliopsida > Lamiales > Oleaceae > Fraxinus > Fraxinus floribunda. The sequence goes on along the minus strand of CAIGRS010149932.1, from coordinate 10,675 downwards.
GGGCCCTTCTTGTCAATCTCACCCAACGGTAGCACTGTAGTATATAATAACTGTAGACGTCTTATTTGTACACGTTTGTGGGAAAGTGAGCGTGATAGATGGGTTAATACCTGCATATTAATGGGGTGGGCCCTGGTCGGTGGCGGTTGACGGTGTCCAACTAACGGAAACTACCTAGTACCAAAAGTTTGATTCCAATTTTTTGAAATTTATTTTTTATCATATAATTTAATTTTATGTTTATCAAACCAACCCATGACTACGTGAAATTCGAATTTATCAATAAATTATTTGCGTGTCCTTCAGTTACTTGTTACATAATTGGTCACTACCTCAATCGTTGTTCATTTAAAAAATTCAATGCCCACGAGCCACGAGTCATATCTTGACATCAATTAACGAATATTATATCAATGTTATGAAATTATAGATATTCAAAATAAAGTGTCATTCTTTAGAAAGAAAATCCCACGTTCAACGAAAGAATCCTGAATCGCTCAATTAACACCTAATTTTAATTGAATAATTAATAACATTAAAAAATAGAAAGTTAGAAGATGTCACCCTTGTTGGTAGAGGTGGACCCAGCACCCGACGAGGGGCACGGCTACACGTGTTGGATCCGTCGGAGCCTTCAATTTCAATGAGCACCGCTGACTGAAGAAAAGAAAAAACAGAAAAGATCATAGAAGACGGGAGGAAAAAGAACAGGTCACATGTGGGCCTTTTTTTTGTTTGGCCCATTTGTTTTGGATTGGGAAAGAGTTGGGCCTTTTTTAAAAATGAGGTTCAATTAAATGAAATAATTTTCATCATGATCAGTATCTGCGCAGCCGCACCATTAGGTCACCCCATCGGCGCCACATACCGGATCTGGTTGGAAGCACTTTACAAAGCAAAACCGGGTTTTAAATTTGTGGAGAAGAGAATTCTATCTTCTTCTTGGTTTGAGAGTAATTTGTGAAAATTGGAGCTTGATCAGACGGTGGGTAGGAAATGAGTGGTTATAATAACGATTAAGATGAAAATTGGGTACAACAGTGAGGGTTTCATGATGAACTATTGCATTACCGACAAAATTTAATTTAATGAATTTTTTAGTAGGTAATTCCAATCATAATTATTTTAACATATCTTCTTTATCCAACAAATCATAATTATATTTTAACTCTTTTTAAGACAAAAAGTCCACAATTAAGACCAACTAAACAATACTAGAAACATTGAAATAGATCCTCAAAATTTGTCTCTAACTCTACGTGCTAACGTGGCAACATCTCGTGCACCATCGTTGATTTAAAAATCACTGTAGCCGCACGTTTGAACACGGCGAAATATATTTTGTGGGCCCCTTTATTCTATCTCCCCGTAGATTACTGTAATACAACATAACTGGAGTGGAGACGTATGATTTGTGCACGCGGAGGTTTTAGTTGTGAAGTTATGAAGTGGGGTCGGTCTGGTTAGTGTCGGTTGCCGGTGGCCGGTGGCCAACAACGAGAAACTACCTAGGAGGAAAAATCGTGTAAAATGAACTCCACCATGATTTTTTATGGAACCGATTATCATTGATCCATGCATGATGCATAAATCAATGGCACATTATCTATTTTTATGTACAAGACGAAGAAAAATAAAAGCAAGAGTTATGATGATTTTATCCATGACCGTTGATGAAATTTGACTCGACTATGTTTGTAAATCAATTGAAGGTTGGATGCATGTTTATCTATAATTTATTAAATGTCATATCAACTGAGAATCATTTACGATTATAAACCTACTACAGTTCAATTATTTCAATAATACCTTACTTTTCATTTTTAATATATATTTAATTTACAAATTGTAATAATTACTACAAAATCATTGTTCACGCATGTATTCCATGTTATTAATTATTAATTAATTAATATTCACATCTATTTAATTAATATTAATTAGAATTTCCCATTCACATGTCCCTGTTATTAATTATCGATTAATTAACATTAACATTCATTTGATTTATATTAATTCAAGAATGTAGCTCATTATTCGTGTCCATGTATGTTAATCAACATTCAATTTCATTTAATTGAAAATTAAATTATATTCATTAGCCTCTATTGGGTAAAAATTAAAATCCAAATTTTAATTTAAGTCAAAATCAATAATTAATTTTAATCACCAACTCCATAGGACCACAACTTTTCTAGCACATATTTAATCAACTTTTATCAAAATCTACTAAAAATATGACTTTAATCCCTACCAAACAGGAACTTAATATAAATGATTTAACATTCATTGTCATGCATATATTTATTGATAATAATTCTAAATTAATTAACATTTAAGTTAATTCACGTATCGTATTTGCCATTCATTTTCATTTATCCATTTAGTTGTAATTCTAATACTCACATTGAAGCACACATTTCATCATTTATGTGCACGTATAATAATTAACATTTATTTTCAAGAACTTATATTTCTCTTATATTTAGATCAAAATGGTAAATGGATGATCAAATATTACTTTCACATCATTTATAAAACATTTCAGAATAACGTTCAACTTTAACTGATTAACAATGGAATACACGTTCACGGCACCTTTATTTCTTAGTAGTGTGGGCGATGAAAATGGTTAAATGAACAAGTTTTTAATACTTTTTTTACATTTCTAATTCAATGCACAAAATTTGTCATTAATGAAGAATTATACCTAGGCGTGAGATTATCCTACTATGGACTTACTTGACAAGTCTATTGAAAAATCAAAAGTTACTTATTATTAGTCCGTTTGGTAAAGATTAAAATCGGATTAAAATTGAAAAATTAGCCGTTTTTGTTGAATTTTATTAGATAAGTGAGACCCAATAACGACTATATTTTCAATTTTAATTGAATTTTAATCGTACCAAACAGGCCCTATATGTAAAAGCAATCTTGAATACATTTGAATAATTTTTAAAATCGTTGTCTGGTTAGAATAATTTTTAGAAAAAGCTTACCTAAAAGTAACTTCTTTATGAAATGCTTATACAATAACTAGAAGCAAAAACAGAAACAATTTTAGATGTACCCTAAGGGGTTGTTTGATGGAGATTAAAATTAAATTTATAGTAGATTTTAATAAAAGTTGATTGAATGTGTGGTTGAAAAGTTGTGGGACCAAAGAAATATGTAGTTAATATTGATTATTTTACTTTGACTTATATTAAAATTTGATTTTAATCAATACCAAACAGGACTTAAATTTGTCGAATAACTATATCGATTTATCAATCAAGACTTCGCAATGCATGCTATAACTGCCCATATTTCTTAAATAATTCATTAATCAAACTAGATTATCTTATAATTTTAAATTAAGATAATGTCGGCCCCATTATCTCTCAATTAATTAAAACTCCAATTTTCCACCGATTTCCGGATCTTTCATTCCGCCATTATCAGATTAAGCCCATATTCAATGGGTATTAAAATTAATTTTTAGTAAATTTTAATAGAAGTTGATGAAAAATGGATTGAAAAATTGTGGAAGAAATGAAATACGTAGTTGAAATGAATTGTTGACTTTGACTTATATTAAAATCTAGATTTTAAGCAGTACCAAACCGTTTATAAATCCTAATGCTACACGAACGGTCCAGATTTTCTTGTAAAAATAAAAAAAAATGAGACACACCAGATTGTTCCATTAAATTATGACAGACGTTTTGCCGCTGTCACCTGGGAAAACTTTTGCACCTTACTAGATTCATCCAGTCAAGGAAGCGTTAAATACACATTTGGTCCTCATAGTTCCAGAAAATATCAAGATAGCCCTAAATTTTGTTTTGTTCCAATTCAATCACCAGTATTTCCTAATTATTTCAACCTTGTCACTTAGTATGTTATATTAACATGAAATCCAGCTCGTATGCCTGTGTACTAGAAAAACGTTAGTTCCATTGTCACACAAGCAATTACCTTGTTAAAAATAAAATGACAAAACCCCGAAGTTTTTTTTTTCCAGACAATTAAGGACTAATTTTAAAATTGTCTGGAACTTTAAGGACCAAATGTGTATTTAACCTAGGCTAAGAATCTCGAGCCCTTGTTCCACATTATATTTTTCATTTTCATTTTTCAACTACACATTTTTTAATAAAATAATATTTTTTATCATATCAATAACTTTTCCTTCTTTTACAACCACATATTCTTTATCACATCACTTCAAAAAAAGAATGCATTATCTCATTTTAATATGCACAAAACGCACTCCGCCCGAACTTTCTTTCTTTTTCTTTTTCTTTTTTCTGTTGTAAATCCCACCCCATTTTCTATATAAACCAGCCCAATTCTCTTCTCCAAAATCTCATCACACATCAAATTCTCTCAACTCCATTTTTGTTCTCTTAATCCCAAAAAGACCTTCAAAAATCTTCCTTTTTCTTGTAAAGTTTTCACTTTTTTTTTTATCAGCATCTAGCAAATCAGTACATAATGGCGCCGGAATCACTTAAATCCGCCGTGAGTAGGGTCACCGGCGACGGTGGTGGTGGTCTACCTAAGGCCGGCAGCCTGCCAAGCCATGCATACGTAACATTCTTGGCAGGCAATGGTGATTATGTGAAAGGAGTGGTGGGGCTGGCCAAAGGGCTGAGAAAAGTGAACACTGCTTACCCTCTTGTGGTGGCGGTTCTGCCGGATGTGCCGGAGGAGCACCGCCGCATACTGGTGAACCAGGGGTGTATAGTCCGCCAAATCGAGCCAGTTTATCCGCCGGAAAATCATAATACCCAGTTTGCTATGGCTTATTATGTCATCAACTATTCAAAGCTTCGAATTTGGGAGGTATGCATTTTCACTAGCTAGTTATTTAAATTCTTGGGATTTTTTTATAATATTTTGGCTAACCATGAATGAATTTATTTTTGAATGTTTATCACTTTGTTATCAACCTTCTTTGAAAATGATCAAAATTCAATTTATCGTTTTCAAGGCATATTTTGGTAGGCTCAACTAGACAATAATGAATATGGTTAATTAAGGGCTTGTTTGGGTTGGATTAAAATCTGATTGTAAGTTAAATCAAAGTCAAACAATTAATATCAATCACATCTTTCATTGGTCCACATTTTCAACCTCACATTTCAAAATCTTATATCACAATACACTAGAAATCCACACCAAACACCTTCTAACAGCCTGTTTGATTTACTTTTAAGCACGACCAAACTTGCATGCTCTAGAAAAGAAAGAGAAGTTAATTCATCGTCGAGTAGAAGACAGTCTACTATGCACTAAATATATAAATAGTGTATGTTCCATAGTCTAGACAAGACAATACTTATAACACGATAAAACACGAAAAAGAAGTTTAAATTTTATTTTTTTCGTAAATTATTGTCTAATACTGCGAGTCAACCGTGCCCTTAAAATCTTTCTTAATTTCTTTACCACAACTAAATCTAGCCAAGCATGGTAGAACGCAAAAAAAGAAGTTAAAATATCGTGGTGGTTCTCGTTCGCAAAACATGTCATCTTAATTTGTTTATAATCCTATGTTTATACTAAATTTGTTTTTGTATTATGTATGCAGTTTGTGGAGTACAGCAAGATGATATACTTAGATGGGGACATCCAAGTTTATGACAACATAGACCATCTATTTGATCTACCAGATGGGCACTTTTATGCTGTAATGGACTGTTTCTGTGAGAAAACTTGGAGTCACACTCCACAGTACAAGATTGGGTATTGCCAGCAATGTCCAGACAGAGTCAAGTGGGATGAAAAATTGGGCCCTAAGCCCTCTCTTTACTTCAATGCTGGCATGTTTGTTTTTGAGCCAAGTCTACCCACCTATTATGATCTACTGCAAACCCTCAAAATAACCCGTCCGACCTCGTTTGCCGAGCAGGTAATTAGGCAGCTTGGCTTGTACGATGAACAATATTTTTATGTTTTTAATGTTGTGTGGACTATTGAGCCCTTTGTTACTTTACTAGTGCTTGATAACTGTGTTGATGATATCGTTGCCAATATGAGAGTCTCGTACATAAATTTGATCATTTCTTTATTTACTGATAGCCTGGAAAGGATATGTGAAGTTTTAACCAGAAGAAACTAGAGAAACGTTGAATCAAATTTTACTCTATTTTCGACACTTAGCAATTTGGAAGGGAGCTTTAAATCAAATCATTTTCACTTAAAAGACATGAGATCTCGTAGGTTGAGCACCTTCGAGCCCTTGCTTTTGGCTTCACCACGAATAGCTCTTTATTTACAATCCTTTAATTTGTGTACTAAATTTGAGTGTGTACTTATATTTTGCAGGATTACCTGAACATATTCTTTAAGGACATTTACAAACCAATTCCCAACAATTACAACTTGGTTTTGGCCATGTTGTGGCGGCATCCTGAGAACGTAAAGCTCGACCAAGTTAAGGTTGTCCACTACTGTGCTGCAGGGTCCAAGCCATGGAGGTACACTGGAGAAGAAGAGCACATGGACTGGGAGGATATCAAGATGCTAGTCAAGAAATGGTGGGACATTTATAACGACGAGACATTGAATTATATCGCCACTGCCCCATCAGCTGCCACAGCAGCCGGTGGTCAAGTGGCCGAGCCTCAGTTGACAGTGGCACTGACAGAGGCTGGTGTTGTTCATTTTATCGCCGCCCCTTCGGCCGCTTAGATTTGGTTTGTTTAGGTTGCTGAATTGTGAGAGTTTTTAAGTAGTAGGATACTAGGATTGGCTTATCTTTATAAAGATGGCCACTCCAAAGTTTGTTTATAGGGAACGAGTTTATGAAGTTCTTTATAGCTTTGGTTGGTGTATTTGGGCTTTAGAAATATTGAATGTTACTTCTATGAATGTTACCTTCATGGATGTTACTTTCTTGTTAACTATTTACAGATGGTTTCCTTTTGTGAACACCAATTTAAAATAGAGATGTTAAATTATGTCGAGATGAATCAGATTTGAGCGGCTCTACGTATGAAAATGGTCTAGACATGTCTTGCTCTTTGGTGTCGAATAACACTGAGCTCAATTTTAAGGGTTCAGGAGATTATTCTTTTTAAAGAAAACAAGTCTATCACGATGCGCATTTGGATAATTCTAGATGTGTTGGTTTAACGTAGGTAATCTCAAAATTAAATACTTTTACTTAAATCATGGGGAAAAGACAACTTCAACTCCTTAATAATAAATTTGCTTATGTGCAAAAATGGTCCCCAACTATATAAAAGAACCATGTCATGTGTGACATACGCGTCCCTTGGCTTTAATGGAGTTAATTGAACGACACCACTTGCGCAACCAAAGGTTGAAATGGGATTTTATTGTCAAAAATGAAAGGAAAAGTCCTTTTTCGTGCAGAAAGTCCTTATTGAGGTCCATTTGTGCAAATAAGAAAATAAATTTTCCTCAAAACTATTTCCATTGAGCGTCCCAACAACCGCCACGATTCAAACGACCTATGCTAACTACCAAATTCAGCTTATAAATTCCCACCAAATTTACAATCGTCGTCTAAATTAAAAGCGAAGGAAAAATGGCGATGAAGGAGGAGAAATCTCTACCGACGGTGGAGATCAACAAATTGAAGTTCACCTACCCAGGAATTGACGGCCATCCTCCACCTGGGTCTGCCCCTTTGATCGATGATTTCAGTCTTGCTCTCAATCCCAGAGATCGCTGCCTTCTTGTTGGATCCAATGGCGCTGGTTCTTCCCCTTTTCACTCTTTTATTAATGGGTTTTTTTAATGATTTCCTGTAGTTTGGTGAATTTGGAGTAATGGGTTTGGTTTAATTTTTCTGGGATTGTAAGGGAAACTACGTTTTTTTCCCCAAATTCTTGTAGTTTGTTGAATTTAGAGGAATGGGTTTGGTTTAATTATTACTGGATTGTAGGTAAAACTACGGATTATTTTGGCTGATTTCTTGTAGTTTGATTTATTTGGAAGAATGGGTTTGGTTTAATTATTTCTTGGATTGTATGGAAATTACCTTCTTTTTTTTTTTTCTAATTTCTTGTAGTTTGGTGAATTTTGACGAATGGGTTTGGTTTAATTATTTCTGGGATTGAAAGGGAAACTACAGTTCATCTTTGCTGATTTTATGTAGTTTGATGAATTTGGAGTAATGGGTTTGGTTTAATTGTTTGTGGGATAGTAGGTAAAAGTATGGCTTTTTTTTCCCCTTTAATTTCTTGTAGTTTATTGAGTTTAGAGGAAATGGGTTTGGTTTAATCATTTCTGCGATGCTAAAGAAAACTACGTTTTACCTTTTGCTGATTTCATGTAGTTTGGTGAATTCGGAGTAATGGGTTTGGTTTAACTGTTCATGGGTTTGTAGGGAAAACTACAATACTGAAAATACTTGGAGGGAAGCATATGGTGGAGCCGGATATGGTGAAGGTGCTTGGAAGATCTGCATTTCACGACACTGCATTGACAGTTTCTGGTGACCTCTGTTATCTTGGCGGCGAGGTGTGTTGTTCTCTTTCTTGTTCTTTTACTGTTATGTTTTCTCATTTTCATCTGCTTTGAATCCTTGTGAATGCACATATATTTATGTACACATGCTTTCAGAATGAATTTTTGCCAAGTATTGAATTCAATTTTGAGGGTGAATTAAGAGTTAAAGTTTAAATTGAAGAAATGTGGAGCCTTGTAACTTAATTATTTTGAAAACTCAGTATTCTGTATTCTGGGAATATATGAAAACTTATCTTAGCTATTTAGCTGGAGTAAGGAAAAATGATTTAGTGGAAGTTAGTCATCCTGGATTAGACTATTTCGTGTAATTATCTTTTGCTTTTGGTTTGGGAAGTTCTGTGTAGATATTATGCATACTTGTTGGGTGATCTTTGTATGATTGCAAAATCTAAATTCTGTTGTTAAATAAATGAATAGTATATAGTTGTTGACCAATGCAAACTTGTGTATTTCCAGTGGAGACGAGAAGTTGCTTTTGCTGGGTTTGAGGTTGCAATCCAGATGGATGTTTCTGCTGAGAAAATGATATATGGGGTTGCAGGCGTCGATTCCCGAAGGCGAGATGAACTAATAAAGGTATGAAGTAAGCAAGAAAATTTGTTTTGCGTACTGAAGACTTTAAAATTTGTCTTGGTTTTGGAATTGTGGTTGTTTGTGTTTTCGAAAAGATGCAACTTCCCTTATTGGGAGGAAGGACCTTATAGAGGACTTCTGCCAAACCTTCTCGACCTAATTGACCAGCTACACTGTATTGATGTTAGGAAATTAATGTGGATCTGCATGCAACAAAATTAAAGTAGAGAAAAGTGGAAATAAAGTGGACACAAAAAAGATTTATGTGGGAAACCCCAAAATTAATTCGGAGTAAATATCTTCAAGTTTGCTTCAGACAGCTTTAAGTAAAAGAGCCTGTTAAGTTCGGATTCTTCTTTTATTGCTACAACCAAAACATAAAATGAACTGCCAAATTTGAGTCAATTTTAAACAAGATTGGAGACTAATGACGCCCGAACTAGTGCTTGAAGAGTGCTTCAAATATCAGATTTCTAGAGGCAGAAATAAGAATCTGCTCATACACCAAGAGATGACTTTGTCTAGCACAGAGTCGAGTACGAGGTTTTTCTTCCTTTGTTGTAAGAGGATATTCGTTTTTTCACTTATTGGAAAGTATGCAGATAAGTGATTTTTTCTGTTGTGATCTGTTGATGTAGGTTTTAGATGTGGACCTATCTTGGAGAATGCATAAAGTATCTGATGGTCAAAGGAGGAGAGTTCAAATATGTATGGGTCTTTTAAAGCCATTCAAGGTATATGTAACTTTTGGAAAATTTTACAAAGTACCATTTACCTTCTTCATTGAGTTGTTTTACAAATAAATTCTTTTACGTTATGCCTCCTGTGGTCAAGGTTCTTCTGCTTGATGAGATCACTGTTGACCTAGACGTGCTTGCAAGGGCTGATCTTCTAAAATTTCTAAAGAAGGAATGTGATGAACGAGGCGCTACAATTGTCTATGCCACACATATCTTCGATGGTCTTGAGGATTGGCCATCTCATATTGTGAGTTCTGTTTCCAAAGTTCTTTTATATTTGTATCTTTGGCTCGTCTTCTAATTCTAGTTTTCGCACTATTTCAGGTTTATGTGGCACATGGAAACTTGCAATTGGCGATGCCAATGCATAAAGTTAAGGAGATTAGTAATATGTCACTGATGGTCAGTTCCTCCGCCTGTGGAAAACAAAATTTTTCATATAAATCCTAAATAAACCGCCTGCGTAAATAGTTAAGAGTGTGTTTGTCTAAGCCTAAAAAAGAAGTAAAAGTACTTGTGAATAACTTCTTAAGAGATCATACATTTAAGCTTAAAAATTACTTTTTAAGTCAATACAACTATCAATTTCGGAATCCTTGTGTTCAATGCCTTGTTAACTTGGATTTGCAGAGAACTGTGGAGAGTTGGCTAAGGAAAGAAAGAGACGAGGAGCGGAAAAGAAGGAAGGAGAGGAAGGCAAATGGTCTTTCAGAATATGAGAAACAAGTTGATGGCACTCGCGTGACTGGTGATCCTGCCCGTGCTGCTGTCCGTGCATTGAATAATGGGTGGGCTGCTGGGAGGCTGACTTCAACCATTGCTGGTGAAGAAAGCTTCGTCTTAAGCTCGAACAGGGTCCTAAGATAATAACT
>CAIGRS010149891.1:0-12024 GCA_903798395.1 Fraxinus floribunda | reverse complement strand
AAAAAAAAAAAAGAATAAGAAAAAATGTAACGCCCAAATTGCCCTCTTATCCAAGCTTCACCATTTTACATCAGTGTCACCTATTTTTTTATTAAAAAAGAATGCTATGTGTACATGAAAAAATATATATATAGAAAGCTTACAGAATACACACAAATAGGTGGGGTCTATTTTCTTGGCAATATTTAATTCACATGGGACCCACCACTCATGTGAGTATCTGTAAAGATGATAAAATGTGTTATTGAAAAGTTGTGAATTCAATAACTTATTTGGTTAAATTTTAATTATTAATTTTGATTTAAATTTTAATCACTTTTTAGCTGAACCAAACAAGTAAAATATAAATACATGAAATCGTATTAATTATTACGTTTGGAAAATAAATTGTGTTTTTCATTGGTGCTAACTGTCTCCATATGGGATAATTAATGATAGCATATTGTCTAAAAAATATATATAGAAAATTGATCACGAGTCATCTCTACATGCATGAAATTATTAGATTTTCATTTACAGTCTCGTAGTTAGCAAAACTAAATTTAATTATTAATGTCAAAGCTCTTATTTAAAAGTCAATTTGTAGTGTAAATTATGTTTGTTGGAAATTTGGCATAATTTGAGCGGGACCCGCTTATTCTTTTTGAAAGATCAAAGCAAAATCGTATTTTTCTCTGTGAGAACATCGAAATCGTTTATTTACTTCTCCAAATCGACGGTTGGCTAAGAAATTGGAGTTCAAACTCATGGACTAATCGGGAGTGGATTAGGTGTTGAAGGGAAAGCAATTGTTACTTATCTTACAAAGGAAAAATGATAAAAATATTGACTAATTTATATACGACAACATTTGATGAAGGTGTAATCATGTGTAACTTAAAGACTATCAATGTACGTGTGCAAGGGGTTTAAATCACCAACCAGATATGTCATTAAACTCATGTGCTAACACGACCTGTGAGTGTGTACCAAATGTACAATATGACATGTTTGAAAACTAAACTTAAATCTTATATATCTAATGTAAAACGTAGTCAATACATAACCTTAAAAGTTAAAACAACGATTGTTGGAAAGTGAAATAGATTTATTTCGTGGTTAAAAAATTATGGTTTTTCCTATTAATTAATATTACATGATCCAACCCACCCTATTTGTATCAATTCATTAGTTTAGAGATGGATATACAACACCATGCCCACCAACTAACAATGCCAAACGTTAGGCGTTTGAATACAAATATTTGCCAATTTTTGTTTAAACACATGAGACAATATCGTTAATTCGTTCTTGATTTTATACCTATAATTAATTATAATTATTAGTATGCATTACATGTGAGTGGGTCTCTTATATGCATAAATTGGTCATTCTTTTTTGACAAACGAAGAAGAGTAATCCTTGTTTTTTTGTAATCATTAATTACTTTTTTGAAAAATGATCACTTGAAAGAATGATGAGTTGTGATTCATTGGCACTTATAAGTTGCGTGTCTTACACGAAAAGAATCGGAGTAATACAATTTGGATTCATTTGATAGAGTGTTTGAAAAGTCAAAAGTTATTTATGAAATTAAAAATTTATTTTTGAACGTATTTTGGTAATTTTCTAGAAGTACTTTATTTGGTTAAAAGAAATTTTTAAAGGAAGTTGATTTAATTTAACCTCTTCAAGAAGCTCTCTTACGAGAAGAGGAAGCAAAAATCCTTCCAAACGAGTCCTTCAAACAATTCGTCGATGCTCTAAATTATGTATACGGTAGATTAGCATAAGAATTTTTTTTAAGTAATAAGGGTGAACGAATTATTTTAGTTATTATTGTAGTGTTACAAGCTTGATCATTAACCCCTTGTTTGATTCTCATTTTTTTCAGAATGCATTTTTTTCTATCTACTTTTCAACCACACATTTTTCAATAAAATAATATTACACGCAACCCAAAAGTTTTTACTTCATTTTAACTATACATTCTCCATCAATCAACTATTCCAAAATACATTCTATGTGAAAAATGGGACTCAAACAAACCCTAAATGGTTGATATTAAATTGTGTTTCGCTATTTATTTTTGACTTATTATTAAATGATATATACCTTAGTCCGTGTTTGGTGGGATTTAAAATCAGATTTTTAGTAAAATTTGATAAATGTTGATAAAATATGTGATTGAAAACTAGCAAATCATATAAAATGTGATTAAACTTAATTAATGACTTTGATTTATATTAAAATTTTAATTTTAATTTTTACCAAACAGGGGCTAAGAATTTATTTACTATATATTAGAGATTTTAATAGATATTTATTTCGAGTTTTCGACCTAATCCATTAACTTTATAACTACTTACATATTTTAATTGGTATGGCCTAATCATGTTCTAATTTTATAACTAATGTATCTTCTATGACTCCATGTCGTTTAATCTATTTTATGCATTAATTCTTTTTTATTAACATTATTATTAATTGATTTTTCTCGTTGTTGATGCCAAAATTGGGTCAACGGGAGTAAGATTCTTTGAAAAATAAGTTTAAAATCCGTAAAATAATTGCGATTATTCATTTCCTTTATCTTAGTTATGAGCTTGTTAAGGTCGTAAATTAAGTTATTTAAGTTTATTAGGGCTCAAGAATAATTGGCGAAAGAGGAATTTTTCGTAGTTAAAAAGTCAATTTTGGTACATAAACTAATCACCGATAAATAATTATTAATTTAGTCAAGCCGACACCGTTGCTACTTGGTTATCATCCATAGTCATAAGCGATTTAATTTCTCCAAATGACCATTTAGCCCTTCATTAGAGTAATTAATAAATTTTAACACTTCTAAATCAAGAAAGAGAAATGTAACAATATTTGTAAGTTTAGGGTTACAAGGTCACATGACCCTTTCCCAAAAATGAAAAACCAGAAGGGGTCACCCTTTTAACGTACTAGACCCAACACCACTCAAGTTATTGTTTGAAATGGCTAGACTTTTGATATACTTACACTAAGGTCTCGTTTGATAGGATTTCTACTTTTACTTTTTGTAGAGTATTTTTGTTTAAAAGCTCTTTTAATCAAATAAAATAATTTCAGATTATTGTTTAAACATGTTCAAAATCAACTTTTGACTTTTCAAAATACTTCCAAACGGATTCTAATTCTCACTCACACAATATGTAAATACGATATTTCACGTTTAATACTTTCGTATTGTCGAGCTTATTACTATGTACACTTTGAACTCGTGCACGTTCTCATAGACGATTCTAAAAAGTTTTGATGACAAACAAGGCTGAATTTGAGGAACGCTTTAGAAATCATTTTTTAAGTACAAAAGTATAACTATTGGTTATTTCGATTTGACAATTTGATTGGACTCTATTTGTTGAAGAAATGGATGAGGCCATGAGGGGCTATTGGCGTGCCTTATTTGGAATGGAGGGTCCCTATCCACTTCATCAATTTCTTTGGATCCTTTCTACATTCTTTCACAATCTTGACATTACCTACATGCAACAAAACCTATCATGATATCAACAACTATCACGGATCTTAAAGTTCGATAAGTAACAGTTTCGCATTTTGTTATCATCCTCAATTTGTTACTATTCGATGCTATTGTTTGATCTTAAACGAGGTCGACTCCTAGTGAATACCTCAAATCTTAAAGAAAAGATACAACAACATATTATCCCGCTAGCATAAAATGACTCGAAATTAGGGTGAAAAATTCGGATGGAGGACTTTTGAATTGCACTATTTTGTAAGGGAAAACTTGCAATGGCCATAAGAACTAGCTCATCTTCCGATTTTATTTAAACCATTGGTGAAAAATGCCACAAAGTAAAAATCTTTGGAGCTTAATAAAGTTTTTCAATGCGTATAAAAAGATCAAAAAGAAAAATAAAAGAGAATAAGAATTACGTATACGTGTTCAATGTTGAAGCATCAATTCAACCAAGTCAAATACCATAAATATAAAAATATACATCACATTTCCATGGTATATTAAGTCCATGTTTTGTACGTATTAAAATTTTCATTATCAATCTTCTACTCATTTTCAATCACACATTTTTCAATAAAATAATATTTTCCATCACATCAATAACTTTTTCTTCTTNAAATTTTCATTCTCATTTTTCTACTCATTTTCAACCACACATTCTTCAATAAAATAATATTTTTCATCACATCAATAACTCTTCCTTCTTTTTCAACTACACATTCTCTATCAATCTACTATTTCAAAATACATTTTTTCAAAATAACGTGACTCAAAACACACCCTAAAACGCATCTATATATATATATATATTTTTTTTTTATTATTTTTATTATTTTTATTTTTTTTAATCTTTCGAATCCGCATTTACAATTTAAAATAATAATAATAATAGTACCCAAAGGGTAGATTTGACAATTCACACTCTGTTACCTAAGTACAGACAATCCATAATTATTTTAAGACAAAGTTTAACCTAATATACGATTAAGGGATCTTAATTTAACACTAAGAAGCTTCCTTTCAATTATTTTTAATTATTTAATCACTTTTTTTCTTATAAAATAATATATTTAAACAGTTATCGATAATAATGATGTCACACCTCCTCATGCTCCTTCTTGATAGAGAGAGAGAGAGAGCATATACAATTATACATACATAAACATTATTGTATCTCTTCTTCAGATCTGCCTTGTTGTAATTTCACTTGCAGAGTTTTCAGTATCGGGAAGATTGAACGGCGCTGCATATTTTGCCGGAGTTTGACTCAGCATCGGTTTTTCGCTGAATCGACTTAGTGCCCAGTTGAATCTTCATCAGCATTTGAACATTTCTCGGTTTTTTAGGTTTTTTAGCTTGAAATTCGAGGTGGGTTTTCGTAACTTAGGTGTTGAGTGTAATGTTGGTTTTCCGTGGGTGTTCGCCGGAGCTCAAGTGAGTTCAGAAGAGAGCTCTGGCGATTGAGGTGTAGATTGAGGAAAACATAATGTGGGATTGAGGTAAAATAGTGAAAAATGTTCAAGTCGGCGCGATGGAGGAGCGAGAAGAACAAGGTCAGAGTTGTATTCAGATTGCAGTTTCATGCAACTCAGGTACCTTCATCTCTTTCACAGGCATATAATCATTTACATTGTGATGAAGACTAATGTAGGTAATTAATTTAATTATGGTGATTATGTATCGATTTTTTTTTTAAAAATAAATATTAATTGTTGAATTTGGTTAATTGATCAAGATTTTGTGTTTCAGTAATCTAAACAATGTGGTTCTGTTTTGGTTTTTCTTTATTACAGCATTTAAGAGACTTAAATTTTTCAATTTTGCTGATAAGTCATAAGAGTGAAATAAGTGATAAGTTATTTGTGAATGCAGCTGTCACAGGTGGGAGGGGCTGCATTGATGGTATCTGTGGTTCCTGCTGATGTTGGAAAACCGAGTGTAAAATCGGAGAAGGCAATGGTTCGAGATGGGGTTTGTTTATGGGAGAATCCGGTATATGAAACCGTGAAGCTCAATAGAGATTCAAAATCAGGGAAGATTCATGAGAAGATATACTACTTTATCGTGGGGACGGTATAAAATGTTCTAACCCTATGAGCTTTTATTCTTTGCTTTGCTGCCAAGCGATCGTTCTGTGTTAATTCTTTTATACTGAAATTCATAGGGTTCATCTAAAGCTGGGATTGTTGGAGAAGCTTCGGTTGATTTTTCAATTTATGCTGAGGCAGCTAAGGTCTCTTTGTCTTTACCCCTCAAGAATTCAAAATCAGAGGCTATGTTGCATGTAAATATCTCTCTCTCTCTCTCTCTCTCTCTTGCCTTTGAATATGTAATGTTATGATAGGGTAATTCATTGATGGATTCCTTATTCGAATGATGTATGTCAACAGGTTTCGATCCAAAGGATACAGGACTCTGCTGATCAAAGGTTCTGATGAATACTATACCATTATTTTGTGCCTCCATCCCCGGCTTTCCGTTTTCTTAACTTCATGTGTTGTTAAACTGAGATTGAAAAATATTTTGTTGGCATCCATACAGAGAAGTTGAAGAAAGTGAGGATGCAAAATCGAATTCCCAAGACAGGAGCTTGAGGGCACAGTTAAGCAATGGCGACATAGATGGGACCATTAGACACAATTCTATTGAAGTAATTTTTCACTTCCTTCGCTTTAATGCACAGTTGTTAAAATACATTGTCGATTATAAGGACATAAAACATCTTATCTCCTTTTATGCTTCTGGATGATTTCTCCTCTAGTACAAGAAATGAAAAACTTATGATCCTTTTGATGCAATTTTAATAGAATATTGATGATAATTCAGTCCATGTGGTCTATCTGGTTTTGACAGGATGTACCTTTCAATAAAACTGTTTCCCACATGAATGGCAACCGTAGAGTATCTAGTGGATCTGATATCACTATGTCGAGTTCTGAGAGCAGCTCGGGACTCGAGACTCCTTGGGAACCCCAGAGGAAGAATTCCGATCACGAGCCTAGCAGATACCCATCGTCTCTGAGTCATTACTCTGGGACTCAGCAGCCAAAACCCGATGCACCAACAGCAATGTATGACGAGCATCAAACGACACAATGGGAGTGTCTCGGGAGTTCTGCCTTTGAACCAAGTACTGATGGTACTTCAAGCACTCCGAGAGAAATCATCATTCGGGAACACTCCCAGGAGGCTTCAGATATTGTGATTGAGAAACTCAAATCTGAGCTTGCTGCTTTATCCAGGCAGGTGGAGATGTCAGAATTAGAACTGCAGACTCTTCGTAAGCAGATTGTGAAAGAGAACAGAAGGGGGAAAGATCTCTCGAGAGAAATTGCTTCCTTGAAAGAGGAAAGAGATGTTCTCAAGGAAGAATGTGAAAAACTTAAAGCCTTCCTGAGATGTTTAGATGAAGCAAAAAATGAAACCAATTTGCCCTTTGAGGGAGTAGATCCTCAGGCACTTGCCGAAGAACTCAGACAAGAACTAAATTATGCAAAAGACCTTAATGCCAATCTTCAGATTCAACTTCAGAAGACTCAAGAATCAAACTCAGAATTAATTCTTGCTGTGCAAGACCTAGATGAGATGTTGGAACAAAAAAATCAGGAAATATTATCCCTTACCAGCAAAACAGGGGCAATTATCATTGATGTAAAGTTACGGGAAGCAAACTCCAATTGTCAAACAGATGATGACGACGACGATGAACAAAAAGCATTGGAGGAGCTCGTGAGGGAGCATAATGATGCCAAGGAAGTGTACCTTCTTGAACAACAGATCATTGACCTCCATAGTGAAATAGAGATATACAAGAGAGACAAAGATGAACTCGAGATGCAAATGGAGCAGCTAGCCCTCGAATATGAGATCATGAAGCAGGAAAATCACGACATGTCATACAAACTGGAGCAAAGCCAGTTACAGGAACAACTGAAGATTCAGTATGAATGCTCGTCCACATATGCCTCTTCACGTGAACTTGAAAGCCAAATTGAAAATCTGGAGAGTGAACTGAAGAAGAAGTCAGAGGAATTTTCTGATTCATTGGTCACAATAAGTGAACTTGAAGCCCATATTGAAAGCCTGGAGAATGAACTGATGAAGCAATCAAAAGAATCCTCGGATTCATTGGTTACAATAAGTGGACTTGAGGCCCATATTAGAAACCTGGAGCATGAACTGAAGAAGCAATCAAAAGAATTCTCAAATTCATTGGTCACCATAAGTGAACTTGAAGCTCATGTCAAGAATTTAGAGGAAGAACTCGAGAAGCAGGCAACAGCATTTGAAGCTGATCTGGAATCTCTTACTCTTTCCAAAGTTGAGCAGGAGCAGAGAGCAATACGAGCTGAAGAAACATTGAGAAAGATGCGGTGGCAAAATGCTAATACAGCAGAGCGGCTTCAGGAGGAATTTAGAAGGCTTTCTGTTCAGATGGCTTCTACTTTTGAAGCAAATGAGAAATCAGCCAATAAAGCACTGGTTGAAGCGCATGAGCTCCGCATACAGAAAAGCCGCCTGGAAGAAATGCTTCAAGAAGCTTCTGAGGAACACCTGTCTGTTAAGGATCAGTATGAAGCTAGATTGCAACAACTTTCCAGTCAAGCTACTTCGATGATAGATCAAATACAACAGATGGAGTCAGAAATTGAAGACAGAACACTGCAGCTTGAACATCAGAAAAAGCATGCTGATGAAACTCATAGGCTTCTCTCTGAAGAAATTCAAATGCTTAAAACTGAGGTTGAAACATATGTGAAAGAGCAAAAAATCCTCTCAGAGCAGGCAGGATGTAAGGAAGTTTTGACAGAAGAGCTGAAACAAATGAGAAAAACAATTAAGGAGTTGGAATTGCTTTTAGAGGACGGGAACAATGAAAGAATTGAACTGGAGAACAAGGTTGATTTTGTGAAGAAGGAAGCTGAGGAGATGCAGAAGGAATTAAATGAAATGAGATGTAGTACTAATGAAAAGGAATCGCTGGTCGGGAATCTGCATTCAGAGATAGACATGCTTAAAGCTCAGTATAAAGAGTTGAAGCATTGTCAATTGGAGGATGAGTTGGAAAAAGAGAAACTAAGGAAGCAAGTGTTTCAATTAAAAAGCGATCTTAAGAAGAAGGAAGATGCATTCAGTAGTATGGAGAAAAAGATAAAGGAAAGCAATGGGCAAGCAACAACTTTTGATGGAGCAAAAGCAACTTCGAAAACTAGCAAATCTATGCCTCCTCTTCGTGGCTCCAAAGAGGTTACCAATCTGAAGGAGAAAATAAGATTGCTTGAGGTAAATCTACACCTTGATTTTACATTGAATGCCAAAGTAAGAAATTTTTCCTAGCATTATCATATACGGAGAAAATCCCTCGTGATGGGCATTTCTTATTTCTGATATTTTGAACGTTGCATCATTTTCAGAATGTTTTGTTTTGAAGATATTTTATCCTTTTACTTTCCTAAAACTGTAATACTTGAATATTTCACCACTAACAATAGTGAGTTGGAAAGATGCCTTAGAATTTGCTATGCTGATGCCATTTTCGGTACTCAACAGGGTCAGATCAAGTTAAAGGAAACTGCTCTGGAGAGGTCGACTAATACATTTTTAGAGAAGGAAAAGGATCTTCATAACAAAATT
Source organism: Fraxinus floribunda (assembly GCA_903798395.1). Lineage (NCBI taxonomy): Eukaryota > Viridiplantae > Streptophyta > Magnoliopsida > Lamiales > Oleaceae > Fraxinus > Fraxinus floribunda. Next base: position 2,894 of record CAIGRS010149891.1, on the reverse strand, counting down.
GAAGAGCTACAGGGAAGACTGGAAGTTCTAAACCAAAGTAGTTTCAATTTTTGTCAAAACGAAATCCAAAAGGTTAGTATTGTTGCCATTCACATTTTGCATCGAGATTAGACATTTTTATCAATAGGTTTCCTAGCATTAGTTATGCATATTCAGTTGCGGCGTTTCTTGTTGATATTTACTCAATCCTTTTCATTGTAAACATAAACTATGTCAACTTATTTTCTGTGTGTCAAGTCTTGGTCTCAAACGATCCAGTTTGTGCTTTACATTTGCTTTAGATGTCTTGCAACCACTCGTTTAATGCAATTTGGCAATAATTCATTGTGGGATGCAGGTAGCTGAAAAAGTAATAAATGCAGATGATGATACCAGGACGATGACCAGCATATCCAATATAAACAGCTCTTTGACAGTATCGCAAAATAAGTATGTCTTGGAACTAAATAAGTTCAATACTTTTGAAACATGGCACAATAAATCATGTCAACGCATTTTCTCTTGCAGTGACGATCTGACCATCTTGGACGAACTGAAAGCCTCTTCAAATAATAGTCAAGACCTCGAGGAATCATTAAGTTTAATTTCGTTTCTGAAGGAGAAGAACAAATCAATGGAAGGTGAACTGAAAGAAATGCAGGAGAGATATTCAGAAATAAGTCTCAAATTTGCAGAGGTTGAGGGCGCACGACAACAACTCGTAATGACATTACGCAATCTTAAGAATGCAAAGAAGAGCTCATAGCCACTTCCCAAACTGATAATCAGCAAACGTTATGTGGGTAAATTAACCTGGAACTTCTGCTACTTTGAATCTACATTTGACAGTTACTTGGAGTGTTTCGAAAATAAAAAAATTGTAAATTCGTGAAATACGCTTCCTCTTTGCATATATAATTTGATTTCTTCATTGAATGCAATTCAAAATTTTGAGTTAGTTTCGTGCAGGTAGATCATACGCCTTGGTACTGATTCATTTTTTTCTGGAAAAAGTTGTAATGTTTGTGATAAAAGCGAGTGATGAAGTTTTGATTTTAGTTATATGCAGTACATTCAATATTGTTCAAATCAAATCATTCAGAAAAATGTGAAATTAAGAACGAGACTCTGTGTGTGTGTGTGTTGATACTGCAGTTCAAGCATAATGTTGATGTACAGTTAAGAACAATATCCTAACAATTGATTAGCGTATGGCTCTGTGCGTTTGTGCTACCTTTTCAAAAAATTACACATGTAATGAGGATTAGAAACATTGTATCAATATTAACATAGGGTGTAAGTTATAATCACTCGTGCTCTAAAAGAAGCAATCCCTTGATCACTTTTCATTTTTGTCACACGAGTTTTCACATTAATCCTGTTTTCATCTAGTTTTGCTACCGTATGTATTGCATTTGATATTTCCCTCCATATCTAGCCATCTTTGTTGACTAATTAATATATTTTTTCCATGGCCATCCATGGATATTTTATAAATATCTTCTCCATGTACCCCTTATGTATTGAAGAAGCGAACCTGGTTTCTACTCTACAAAGGAACCCAAAAAACTCAGAAGATTTGTTTGATCTCCTTTAAACTTGAATTTTCTAACTCTCCCAAAAAATTATTTCCTAATTTTTGTATTTTTATTTATTTAAAAGTTATTATACAAGTTAAGATTGCTACAACATCATTCCCAAAATTGTTTCTGGTACCGCTGCTTCTCTACACACACACACACACACATATAAAATTGTCCTGTTGCTTCTTCATCTTCAAATACAATAAAAATTCAAACTTTCCCTCCTTTTTCCCTCCTCTTAAAAGAGGGAATAGGAAGAGGAGGACTAAAATAGAGCTGATGGTGGTGAGGACATGAAGAAAAAGAAGAAAAGAAAATGTTTTTTATTCATATATTGGTCATGTTTTTTCTTCTCATTTATGTTTGCTGTGAAATAACTGAAGAGTGAATCTGACTGTATTATGGTTGGACAAAACTTTTGAATCGAATCGAATCGAGCGATTATTCATAAGTTAAATATTCGAACGGGTATTTGAATCAAGAACCGATGGGTTTGGGTTTCGGTTCTAGACCTAGAACTAAAAAATCGAGTCTAAATAATTTTTTTTACATTTTTTATATTGAATTAATTAAATTATTTTAATTTCTTCTAAACAAATTATCAAATTAACTAATTTAGTGATTAATAATCCAACTTTAAACCAAGTCCATGCCTATCTAGTCCAGCCCAACACAATAGTGGACCCTCCCCTCATGTGAGGGGAATGTACCCCCGTGTACAAATGGATTAATTCAAATCAATACATCTATATCCTTCCCAACATTGCGGAAAGGCGCAAATTTCATAATGAATAATATTTGGATTTCTTTCATAATTTTAAGTAATTTTATTAGTGTAGAGAAGGGATCTCAATCAATAATACATTATATATTTGGAGCATGATATGTTGGAGTTTGGTTTAAAGAGAGAAAAAGTTGGTCAAGTAAGAAACTACTTCTGAAAGCTCTTTTGGTTAGACAAAATATTTTTAAAAAATTATCTAAATATGATCAAAAGTAGTTTCTTAATCTCAGAAACATTTTTAAAAAGTACGTAATTTTTTTTTTTTTTTTTGCAATTATCTTGTTCAAATGTATTCCATAGAGTTATTCAAACATTTTTGTTTAGCAATACGATTTATAAATAGAAAATTACCTAACATTTATGAGTCGAGAGTTACTGTATGTCGTATTAGAGATGAAGGGGTGGGGGGCCATGGGGTTCATGCCCCGATTTTTTTTTGAGGCCTTATTAACAAAAAAACATATAAAAGAAAGTATCAATATTTAATTTAGCAAAATCATACCTTATTACAAGTGTTCATTTTGAGTTCTCATACTTTGAAGACGGAA
>CAIGRS010149886.1:0-18086 GCA_903798395.1 Fraxinus floribunda | reverse complement strand
CCCTTTCCAGTTTTCTTTGCAGTAAACAATTAAAGATTTGCTTGATGATCCATGTTCTGTAGATGTAGAAGAAGCGAATGCCAGAGAAGAATACTTCAATTTTTGCAGATTTAGAGCACAATGAACCAGCAAGAATTGCCTCCAAAGAAACCCAAAGGTGGGCTCATTACCATGCCATTCATTATAGGTAAGGTCGAGTCTGAGCATACTGAATATGTCATTTCCTGGATTTCGAGGCCCAAATTTACTAAGTCTTGTGATTTGTCTTTCTGGGTTGGCAGCAAATGAGGCATTTGAGAAGGTGGCGAGTTATGGGTTGTTACCCAATATGATATTTNAAGGTCGAGTCTGAGCATACTGAATATGTCATTTCCTGGATTTCGAGGCCCAAATTTACTAAGTCTTGTGATTTGTCTTTCTGGGTTGGCAGCAAATGAGGCATTTGAGAAGGTGGCGAGTTATGGGTTGTTACCCAATATGATATTTTATCTGATGAGAGTATACAATATGGGAGTTACAAGAGCTACCAATACAATCTTCTTCTGGTCTGCAGCTACCAATTTCATGCCCCTAATTGGAGCTTTTGTTGCAGATTCATTTCTGGGTCGGTTCTTGACCATTGGCCTTGGATCTATCGCCAGTCTTTTGGTAAACTCTATTCCCTTTTTGTGAACTGTTATTCAACTCTGCTACAAGTATAGTATATTATTATTATTATTTATTGAAGTTTGTGTTATATATTTTTAAAGTTTCTAAGTTGTATCTTAGTACAGCGATTCATTCAAGCCATTCATTCGTTATAGGGTATTTGGGTGTACTAGAAAGTTACTTTCTTGAAACTATGTTAAGGTTTAGTATTTAAAAAGGTAAATTTTGTTAGTAAAAAATTGTAAATTTGAAAATTAAAACGGGAAAACTGTTCGAGACTTATTCTTCAGCACAGCCAAACATACAATACAGTATGTCAGTATCTAATGGCTCCTGCAGTAATCTGGTTTGAGATTAGTACTTTTAACTAACAATGTCGCCTCGAAGTTTTTTCATTTTTTTTAAGAAATTGATAGACTTTTCAGATTATTACAATGCTGCTATAGATTGTTTTCATTGAGTTAATGTTGTTTTATGTTCTTGGCCTGGGTATGGGTAGCTTGTCCTTTTAAGCTGATGAAATTAATTCTTCTCGTGATTTCTTTCGGTCAAGCATTGAATTAATTTGATTTTATTCATGAATTAATGCTAAACTACAATTGAGCACCAACTATGGTGCCAATTTTAATATATGCTACCAAAAGTTGTAGCTGGTGAAGACAGTGCCACCGTCGATGTTAAACTCCTGAACATTCTTATCATTAGCAAGGGAGAAATGCGTTATCACATATGTAAAACTGTATAGGAACACTTACCTTTTGTGAGGTGACGGAGGCCCTACTTATACAGGTCGAGAGCATTAGACTATCTGAATCTTGGCTCTATGTGATTGGAGTCGACTGAGACATTTTCTTAGGGCATGAAGATTCCTTTCTTTCCATCTAGCAGAGGGTTGAGTCTTAGGAGAGACTTTAGTACGTTAAAAGTGTCCCCTAGGAGTACCCTTTCATGATGCAGTCATGCCCTCCTTGAGGGCTCAATAAGTATACTTTCACACGTCAGTAATAAGTCGGTCCCTAGAAGCACGATCTTCAGGTTGGCCCCCGAGCCCAATATCTTCGTCTAGAGATGAGCCATTATCGGGATATATGTTGGGATCCTTTGGTTTCTGCCTTGTCAATAAAAGACTATTCACCAAACCAGGTGAAGATATGTGTGCATTTCCGTAATGCATGATCCTGAATGTGTCTCTAAAGAAAAAGACTTGCCTGAATGTTCTATTTCATTTATCAGGGGATGATCCTTCTATGGCTAACAGCTATGGTTTCCAAAGCAAGTCCACCTTGTGATCAATTGGCCCACAGCTGTAAATTTACCTCACCGGCACAATATGCTCTCCTGATTTCCTCATTTGGCCTTATATCCGTTGGTGCTGGTGGCATTAGGCCATGCTCCTTAGCATTTGGAGCCGATCAGCTAGACAAAAGAGACAATCCCGACAATGATAGGGTGCTGGAAAGCTTCTTTAGTTGGTATTATGCTTCAGCAGCTGTTTCAGTTCTTATTGCTTTAACCGGCATTGTTTATATTCAAGATCACTTGGGATGGAAAATAGGTTTTGGAGTTCCTGCACTTCTCATGTTCGCCTCGACTCTACTCTTTTTCCTTGCATCTTCGTTATACGTCAAACAGAAAGCAAGCAAGAGCTTGTTTACTGGCTTTGCACAGGTCCTTGTAGTCGCATACAAAAACAGAAAGCTAGCGCTTCCTCCGTGTAACTCAAATCGTTATCATCATGAGAAAGGCTCTGAACTTACCATGCCAACTGACAAGCTAAGGTGCTATGATGAACTCCAAAACCATTAGTATTATTTAGTATCGAACGTTGTCCATTCTAATCTGCTCATTGTTCATTTCTATTTTCCAGGTTCTTAAACAAGGCTTGTGTTATCAAGAATCCTGAAGATATATCTTCTTCTGGAGTTGTTTCGAACAGATGGAATTTATGCACGATAGAACAAGTGGAGGAGTTAAAAGCACTTACAAGAGTCATCCCTATATGGTCTACCGGGATAATGGTATCAATAAACATAAGCCAAAGTTCATTTCCCTTGCTTCAAGCTAGCTCCATGGATAGACATATAACTTCAAGCTTTGAAATTCCAGCTGGCTCATTTGGGATGTTTACGATCATTACTATAACGATTTGGGTAGTTCTATATGATCGTGTAATTATACCACTGGCATCGAAACTTATTGGGAAGAAAGTACATCTTGGCGTGAAGTTAAGAATGGGAATCGGGATTTTCTTCTCATGTATGGCTATGGTAGTTTCTGGCATAGTGGAGCACATTCGTAGGCGCAAGGCAATCGAGCAAGGATTATCAAACAATCCCCATGCAGTGGTAAACATGTCTGCTATGTGGCTTATACCTCAAAATATCTTAAGTGGACTAGCAGAGGCTTTTAACGCAATCGGCCAAACGGAATTCTATTATTCCGAGTTCCCGAAAAGCATGTCGAGCATTGCATCGTCGCTGTTCGGGGTTGGGATGGCGATAGCAAACTTGCTTGCAAGTGTTATACTCAGCTTTGTGGATAATCTTACCAGATCACAAAGGAAAGAGAGTTGGGTTTCTAGTAATATCAACAAGGGTCACTATGAGTATTACTATTGGCTTCTTGCAATTATGACTTTCATTAATTTGATTTATTTTCTTGTTTGTAGCTGGGCTTATGGATGTTGTGTTGATAAGGTAGCAAAAACTAGTACTGAAGGAAATGAATTGGAGGAAAAATCCTCCGTACCAGGAACACCACTTAGGGTCTTGATGTCTTAATTTATATCCTATGATCTTGATTGTGGTACTTGATGTAAAATTACATGTTTTTAGTCGTACATTTGGTTAGTAGCAGACGCAAATTTGCGTACAACTCCTTTTTATTTGAAAGCAAGTGCAACAAATTCACTCAAGAGTGTACTAACAGAGTGTACTTGTTAGTAACTGATAAAATTTAGCACAACTCCAAAAATATTACTGGCTAGCCTGAGCAGTTTTAGCTGCAAAAATATTAGTATGAACAAGATTTTGACTTATTTTCAGCACAACCATCTGCAAATACACGTACAAAATTTTCACAAATAAATTTTCAGCACCGCTCCAAGCTCCCAAGTCTTTTGCCCGACATTAATACCATGTTATCGTCTAAAAGCTTCGACACAATCAAAAATAAAACATTGAAGAACAATTTCAACCCGAATGAAGTGGTTCAAACTAGATAGTTGATGAACTCAATTACATGCTTGTTTCGTCTTCTATAGTTCTATCTTATCAAACAAGCTATCAACGAAATAAAAGAAAGACCACATTTCTTGAATTGCAACTTAATTCCAGTTAAACACATTATTAGCCCTCAATTTACCAGAAAATATTCTCAAATATTCAATTACAACACAATAAAATCATCATAAAAGTAATTCCAATTGAGTCCAATCGTCTCTCTTTCTTTCTTCAACTCACCGGCTGTTCAGATTCCAGAGGAAGCCCAAGCTCTTGTTCCGGCGAATTCTCCTTCACCTTCCCTGAGTTTCGACTGGGAACTGGAATCGCCAAAAAACTCTTGTTCTTGCTAATGGGCTTGCTTTTTTCCAGCTGAACAATATCCCCAACTTGGAATTGGTTCAATGGGTCATGGGCTTGGTACTTCTTCTTGATTCTAACCCGGCGCTTGTACTTTGGGTGTGGAGCAAGGCGCACAACCTCCACGGCAACAGTCTTGTCGTTGGTGGCGCATACAACCTTGCCTTGAAGGGTTCTCATCGCTTTGATCATTGGGAGGAATGGAGGCGGGGGCGGCGGTGATGAGGCGGAGGAAGGTTTGAAGAGCTGGGTGCAGGGGACGGAGCCATGGAGGAATGGGGTTGTAAGGGAGAACGATTTGATTTGGGGGATTGAAGCAGAGGTTAGAAACATTTTCTTTTGGCTTGAAGAGGGGAGAGTGAAAGAATTTCTATATACCGTCCATGGATAAAATCGTGTAGTCGAAAAGTGCGATTTTTAAGTACAGTGATAAAAACGTGAAACGAGGTAAGATGGGAGTGTCATTGAGCTATGAATCAACTTCTTTCAATTCTTTCTTTTCTTTTCGTTTTTCTTTTCCTTTTTGAAAAGCAATTGCATTCATTTGCAATAATCATCGTAAACGACATGCAAAAGAAAAAACAAAGTACATCTAATCTCTTGATTTATATTTCAAGAATAAAACGATAAGAGTTATCATTCAAATATTATTAGTCATTAACCCGTTGTACGTTCTCCCAAACTCATGTAGATATTTTTCTTTGAACTATTTAAATTGTACTCAAATTTGAAGGGAACAAAAATTCATCATTTTTCAAATTCAATTTACTTCTGAAGAAGAGTATGGGTGAGCATTTTTCTTAGAATCCTTGAATTGCACCAGTATTGAACAAAATCAATCGAGATGAGGAATTTTCCTCAAAACCAAACATTTGAACATTTTTTTGGGAACCCTTGATTTTCATATCTTCCACTAAATGAGAAACATTATTACTCAACAGAACCCCTCCTAATATAAGCAAAGAAAAACCCCTAAGTATTACAAAACATATTCAAAAACAAGAGGCATTACCCTAATCGAGAATAGGATTATATTCATTTAAGTTCATATTCCCTATCAGTTCAATTCTCCAATTTTCTTTGTTGAGTTCTTTTTTTTTTAGAGGTGACGTGGTCAACAAATCGTGGGTCCTCTCACGTCCACGTAAGTCTTTAATCCTGCACACCTAGACAAACTATAAGTCGCATGTGATCTTCTCCAATGTGGGGGAGGAGGCGGCTACATGTACTCGACGGTCAAGTCAGTTAATGTATAGTGAAGGGGTGTGAAACGTGCTAGAGACGTGAGCTACTAAGTATAAAGAGGTCGAATCCGAAACGGTGTGAAGTGAAATGCATTGAGAATCTAAAGTTTCATATTTTCAAATGACATAATGCGTGAGCTTTTATAACAGTAGTGGAAAAATGATAATCGTTGGATGAAGTGATATGTGACCTCATTTTCACGGCTGAGGTCTTCTCCTAGGTGTCACTCTATCAATCCTAAACAGGCGGGCATTTAATGCTTCTGACAAGCAGTCGCTCTAAAATCTAGTTTGACATCTGAAATATAGAATGACGATTTAACCTTTTAGATGCCGCAGAGATGCAAATTAATTAATCGTAGGCGAATTTTGTATGAAAGATCTCTTTGAAAGAAGTGATATAAGATGATGCTTCTGACATTGGGAGGCTGATCATTTCGAACTTCGTCCTGCAGCAAACATGACACCTCACCTCGACCTTGGAGGGTCGACCAACCATAGCACATCGGATGAAGTAGTGTATCACCTCGGCTATGGTCCCATCTCGATCAGGTAGGATGGTGATACGAAATGTGGGCTCAATTAGTTGTCATCTAGTTGCCATGTGTATGATGACCTGGAGCCTCATTTAGAAGTGGCGTAATACTCTTCAATCTTCATATGAGCCCCTTCAATTTTAAGAATACTTTCGTTTCTTTGACCAAGTCTTCTCGAAACTACAACACTGACTATTCTCCGTCATAAAATAAAATTTTAACTATTATTCCTTTCGAAAAATAAAAATGAAATTCATTAAGTATTGCTGAATCAAACACAACTATTGTCGATGCATGTAACCCCATCCCCACCATGGAAACAACTCTTACTACCACCATTCATTGTGCTTCTAGTATGACCTGCGTACTTAGACAATGGCATTATACATCTCATTCCACATAACCAACACCTCAAAAGCGAGGGTGAGAAGATGTTAGGGGAAAAAAAATAACATTTTCCTTTTATTTTTCTTCTCTAATTTATTTTCCGTCCTTTTATATGTATTTGAAATTGACAATGATCTTTCATCAAATTTAGATTATTTCTATACAAAAGGACGAAAGTGCACCTAAAATGAAATGTTTTAAATTAAAAATGCCAAAAACCCAAACTTATGGACCATACATGAAAGCAAACCCCAGCAAAGACAAAAAGATAGAACCAATAATCTCAAAATGATAGGCCTATCCAACTATAACTCACTTGGCACCTCCTAAATGGGATTCCATGATCTCTAAAAGGAATTCTAGAGTGCCACGTGGCAAGCTAAGATCCTTCTAAAAAGATCAAAGTAGTTTTGTTAGTTTAGCCCTTCACATTTTAGCATATCCAATGGCATCCTTGGCAACCTTTGCTCCAGTGCAGCCCTCTTGTGTTAAGGGCCTTGCAGGGAGCTCCATTGCTGGAACTAAGCTCCATGTTAAACCATCTTCCCTAAAAGTCAAGCCCACAAACTACAGGTAACAATTCTCGACTCCACACAACCTCATCTAACTAATTAGAAAGGAGACGCATTTATTAATATGAATTTGAACTGGGTCCTTGTATCTACTTAGAAACCACATCATTCATATCGAGTCGAAGGAGCCAATTACGTTCCATTTATCGTAATTGCGTATTTCTTGATGTCAACTGCCTAGAATATGTGAAATTAGATCTTTGATTATTGTATTGTTTTGCAGGGCTGGTGCTGTGGTGGCAAAGTATGGTGACAAGAGTGTGTACTTTGATTTGGAGGATCTGGGCAACACCACTGGCCAATGGGACTTGTATGGATCAGATGCACCTTCACCATACAACCCCCTTCAGGTATATATCTATCTTGAATGTATACGAAGTGTCAAAGTGAGTAGAAGCGTCTGGACCGTGAAAAGTTCAGTGCCGGGCTAGTATTATAGTATAGTTTCGTTGTTGACATTCATTGATGATTACAGAGCAAGTTCTTCGAGACATTTGCTGCTCCTTTCACCAAGAGAGCCCTTTTGCTCAAGTTCTTGATATTGGGAGGTGGCTTCACCATTGCCTATGTGAGCTCCAAAGCAACAGGAGACGTTTTACCTATTGTAAAGGGCCCACAACTTCCACCCAAGCCCGGACCACGTGGTAAAATCTAATTTCCTCGGTACCACATTTTCGACCTACTAAATTTATTGTGTTCAATTTGTCATTTCAACAGCTTGTAAGTGTATCAGATTCTACTCGTGACTGTTTAATATTACAAGTATTTCAGTACAATTCTAGTTGTATCTGGTTCGATCATAAAGTTACTCGAATACAATTACGTAAGATCAATTTCAAAATAGGTTACAATATAATCCATGGAGTACAATTCAGCACATACTTCCTATTCACAGAACAAGCACTAGAATTTTACTAGATCTCTATGGCACGACCGAGTTGTGTATGTACATTAGGCTGAGCTTTTATACCAGAGACGAGTTCCGTAAGTTAGTCGTCTGCAACAATCAATTAATGGCGTGCTGTTGGACTTCTTGCACCCCCTAGATTCTCTAGCCTCTCCATGTAGGAAAATTTCTTGCTCGTCACAATGTTGAGCGGTTTAGAGAGGACCTTGGAATCAACATGGTTGTTAGCATCAGTCCCTCCTTGATCTAAATTCCATCCCATGAAATCTAGCAGTGTCATTGAAGTTGACGTTTCATCTGAATTTGTTTTCTCTAATTCGTCGATAGGATTTGGAAAGTTCACGGTAATAGGAGAAGGGTCTTTTAAGGGGTACCTCTTTTGTTCTCCATTTGATGGATTCTGTGCAAAAGAGTCGGCTTGTAAGACATCTTCTATTCTCGACAACACTGTGAATGCTAGGCTTTCAATTATTCTTGAATAGCTTTCAAGAATAGCCTGTCCCACATCCTGCCAAACCGAGAAAATATCAGACTTGGCAAAAATGAACATTAGGTACCTGTTTGGTGTGTACAACAACTAGACATGGCTGGACATTATTATGAACAAGATTTGAGTTTTTATTTCTCCTTTTAGTACTGTCTAACATGATTCAATTTTCCCTGCCAACTATGCTATAAGTTACGTGTTAGTTTCTGCAGAAGGAGTGACATTTAAAAAAAAAAAAAACAGTGAAGAAACTCTTAAAAAGAGTTGAGTGAGAGATTGAAAGAAGAACTTCTTACTCTGTTGCATTGGATTTTACTGATGTCTAGAGAAGATTGTGGAATTCCGGGAAACCGGTGCTTAAGAATGAGCAAAATAGTCTCTGCTCTGTCTTCAAAAAGTTCTCTCTTCTCCAAACTCACGGCTGAACTCCAAGAAGACTTGCTATCTTTAGCATTCATTTTCCTTTTCCAGATTATCACCGATGCCTCAATCTTATTTTTGAATTCAAGGATTTTATGCTCCGATGACAAGTCCAGAGTCGAAAGTAAAATGTCCGGATCAAAGTATTCATCCGTGATGCTCTTGTAGATCGAGTCTCCAAGGCTTGATCTCCCATTCTGTCATGAAAAAGTAAGCTAAAACCTTGTTCATTGCACTGTCTATTACTGCGTTTCAAACATGCCACAAACGTTAACTTTAGCAACATAGAAACATGATTTAATTTTTGGTTTCCTAATACCTTAGGGAGAGTATCTACGTAGCTTTCGGGAATCTCCATTTCTGTCAAGACCTGAGCGTTTATGGCCATAGATGCTTTGAGAACTTGGTTTACAGAATCCTTTTGAGACTGTAGCCACTTTCTTGTTGTCTCGCTTAAGCCATTTGGAGGAACTTTAGGAGTAGGAATCCACCATTTGTCGTCTGTGCTTCCATCGGCATTCTTTATGTAGTAGAACTCGTTTTGGTCTTTAAAGTTATCAAGGCAATCCTGCTCACATTTAACACTATGAATATGAGTACAATGAAACAAAATGAACTCTAATGTGAAAAACAAATCATAGGTGGGGAACTTTTACGCTTACAAGGAGCACAGCGTCGAGCTTCCGTAGGGCAGGGATGTTCATTTGGAGATCTGTTCGTTGCTTTGTCACCATAATCTGATCAAGAATGAAGAACTTTATGCTTCTTTGAAATGGATTGATAAACACATGAACGTCCATACTTAGGCTTCCTCAAATGAATATCCCTCGGGCAAACATTACGATAGAGAGAAATAAATTACCTCCATTTGTGTTCCATCCTTCGACCTTTGTTTAGAAGGCACGAATTCAACAATGTGATCTGTGACAGATAGGAGCCAGTCGATCTCTTTTCTCCATCTTACTTTGGTCTCTGGTGCCATGGGTTCTAATCTCTTTTGTTCTCCAAATGCAGAGGCTGTATTTTCTCAGGAAAATAGAGAATTATGAAAAACACAGAAAAAAAACTTCTTGCTACATTCAAAATCTATAACAATATGTACATACATAACAAAACTTCAGAATTTTCTTATGCAAAAGTTCCCTCGACAAAAGGAAATTGACAAACAAAATCTGAATTTAGTATTGTTGAAATGATTGAACAATATTGTATCATCTGTAAACTGAAATGATCAAGATTCAGGTACCTGCTAAATTTGTGATAGCATTCGATAGTGCTAAAGCCGATGAAACTCCCTTTCCCCCACCGGACATATCCTCCCCAAGAAGCAATTTTGAGAATTTTTCCTTCATTTGCTCCATATCTAAATTATAACCAAAATTGAAAAAAATAAATTTGTAAACAAAATAATCTATATTGAACCACTTATGTTAAATAGATGAGGTCATAAACTTAGTTTTGTGAATTATTTTTACTTGCAAATCAACATTAAGTATTCATCACTAAATGTACAATTTGAATTCAATGCTACCATATTATGTCTTGTCTAAAAGTTTGAAATATTAGAGAGGGATCCACATTCAAGGAGCATATCTATTAGAACAAATATGGATAAAAATTCGTGTATCCCACCTAATATATTGAAATATAAAGTTTTATTTGTCATCTTCCTCGTGAAATTCATGTGAGCAAGCTTTTATAAACAAAATACAGCACCTTACATCCAATTTATCAATGTCTGGACGACATCAAAATCTCCAAATCAGGGGAAAAAAACGACGAACATTTGAGATAAATTAATCCATTTAAAAATTGGTAAATGAAAATTATAATTGACTTGCCTGAGTGTTCTCTCTCTTTCATTCCATCGCTGCCCATCGAAGATTTAAGATTATCTGACCGCGTAAATGCCCACCCAGATTTTTGCTGTTCCATCGGTCCATCTTCCTCCATTGCTCGAACCATTTTCTGATTCAAGCGTAATGAATGAATGTGGAATTAAATGAAGGAAAACTTCATAAAATTGGAGAGAAAAAATGTTGAATGAGAAGGGGAAACCAGAGATTCAATGACATGCAGGGGATTTTGAGAAATGGTTCCGAAATTTTCTGAAAAAGTGAGACGTTGGAAGAACGTGGGGTGCTTGTTTGAGACTGAATGGATTGACCACGAAGAAAAAAAAAAATTATTTATCCTCTTGGTTTTTGTATAAATGATTAATTTCGATTTCTACTGTGTTGTTGTTTTTCTCAAATTGGATGGCCATGCTTTTGTTTTCATTATGATAAAATAAATGAAGAAAAGTATTGTTTTCAAATTTTTATCGAGTTTTTTTTACGTTAAAAAAGGCCTAACCGCTTAATTCGACCCGTTTTTCTTAATCGAATTCAGTTAAATGAAAATGTGCCATAATATTTTTCGTCTTCTATGCTTTCTTGAACTCTTGGCAAAAATCGATTGGTGCATTTTAAAGAAATGTGTATTCTACGCTTTTGCATAAACAGTTTAAACTTTAAAGCGCTCCCTATTAGATTGCATAGTACTCAAAAGTTAGTACACAAATCTTGATATCATAGAAATGATGGAGTTCATTTTATAGAGGGTATTAATCTAAAAAAGAAAATGATTTTGCTATTTGTACACTGAATTTATATACTTTGGTTGACATTTGCATTGTTGTCAAGTAATAATTGAATGAAAAATCGTGTAAAATTTAAATTGTCCAATTGGGTAATGTCACGTGGCAAAGTTTACAAAAGGGTGTAAATATAGCGCAGTCCAAAAGATAAAGATCAGGATTTGTCAATAAGTAGTGGTGGAGTTTTTGTAAACACAATATTGCAGAGAAAAAGGTGAGCGAATCGATTTAAATCTTGTTGCCCGTAGCTAAAATATGTAGGTTAATGGATTTAATATTGTTTAAGCATAAATGACGAAAATTTATGAGTATCTAGTTACTTATTAATAATTACATGTTAATATTGTTGTATCAGCAAATTTGAATGCAATGCAATAGTACTTTTTTGGGGAATATTGTTCGATTGTGCTACATGTACCTAATTTTTTACATAATTTTTTATTAAATTGACAGTGACGATTCCTTATTGGGGGGCCTCCAACGAGCGATTCGATCCGTTAAGACTCTAAAAATGAGCACGTGGATTTCAAGATTGGTCTGCTNACATTTTAAAATAGAACCCCAAATCTTAACATAGTATCAGAGCCCATTATGCTTCAACGAGCGATTCGATCCCGTTAAAACTCTAAAATGAGCTCGTGAATTTCAAGATTGGTCTGCTTAAAAGAGCCACCATCTTGTGGGGGCGTGTTAAGGAATATATATCCCACATCGATAAATGATGTGACACAGACCAAGTAATAAAGATCTTGGGCTACTTCTCTTAACAAGGTTGACCTTTTAAGATGGAACCTCAAATCTTAACATTCGCGCTCCCAGCCGCCCCCAATAGAGAACCGCCACTTATCAATTCGGTAAAAGATTAGGTACAAATAGAATTATCTAATATTCGTTATTGGGAGGAATGCATCAAATGATGATAGTTTATTTTGAATGCGAAGAAACTCGACCCCCACGGTTAAATCTCTCCTTTTGGGCTGTATTATCATCCATTTAATGTGTTCTCATTATTAACCCATCTTATTTCTCAATGAATACGTCAATTCATCTCTCCATTTTTTGTGAAGGGGGACATGGAGCGTGTTTATTGCATTGAATGCTCTGGTCGAGGTTTTTGTGTCAAAAATGAACTATAACCTCGCACCATGATACTTTCAGTCATTTGACAACATTTAATGTCGTGAGCGAAAAGTTGCTAGGATGACATCAGCTATAGATATTATATAAACTGTCATACACTAACAATTGATAATATTGTCTCGCCTATATCATTTTTCAATGAGTATTTGATTTTTTTGGAAAATATGCGATTAAAAAGTAGGGAAATATTTTATATTTACGTGCAAAAATATTTTATTGTGTAAATGTGCAATTGAAAATGAATATGAAAATTTTTTTTAAAAAAAAAAACAAAGTACCTTGCAAATTAATTTGTTCTTTTTTTCTTTAAAACGAAAATTTTAATTTTGAAAAACATATCAAGCCCTTGTTTGAGTCCCATTTTTTTTCTAACAAAATATATTTTTAAATAGTGATTTGACATCATTTCTATCACATATTTTTCAATAAAATAATATTATATGCAAATTCAAATTTTTTTTCTTATTTTTTAACTTTACATTCATGATACTATTACAAAATGCATTTTGAGAGAGAGAGAGAGAGAGAGAAATGGTGCGAAAATGGATTTGAGGTAGATATAAAAAAACAAATCTTCAAGTTCCTATTTTAGCTATCTTTACGTGTTCTTGATATTTTCTTGACTTGAATTTGTTATATTTTGAGATGTCTTTTTGTAAGTACTAATGATGAAACAGTGCAATGGGATTTGATCTCAATTAGGCTAAATACATTTTAGTTGACGAAAGTAACTTAGGTTAGTTGGCTTAATAATTGTCTGCTTACCCGTTTATGACAAATCTTTAGCACATTACTAGTTGATGGAGTTAATAGGACTGAGGGTAATGCCTAATCCGAACCATTCAAATGCTCATACGAGGGCTCCAAAGTCGTGGGAGAGTTGATGACATGGTTGGGGTTCTTAAGACTTGTTATAAAGGGAAATTAATGACTGCAAGGCGAATTTTATGCATTCTATGATAAATCAGGGGTCATTAACATAAAGATTGAAGAGGAGCCTTAAATTTAGCTCAAGAGGACTCAAATTTCTACAGTTGATGGTGCTTGGTAATATAATTTACTCAATACTACTTAATCCCGTCCAATGCTCTAGTTAAGGCAGCCTACAGGTTGGTTTAAAACATCGCAAAGAAGAATCGTTTTGCCTTGTTTTTCATAGTCATTGCCAATCCTTGGTAAGAGACAAGGGTTGCGATAGGTTGATCTCTGTCAAATTTTATTATATGAATGTTTAACAAAAAATGATTCATATAGCCCATCCCAAATTTATTGGGAATAAGGTTTTATTTGTTTTTGGTTCAGTTGTTGTATGTCCATTAATATGGAGTCTTTGAATTGGTTGAAGTAGGAGGTTACAAAATTACCGTCTTTGATTGTTATTGGAGTTATTATACATTCATCTTTCAATTGGAACATGTGAGTAGTTTCTTTGAATTAGTCGAGTCATCTTTTGTCATTTGCTAGTGATTCTTTTCTACGTTTACATTCAGGAGAAAATCGAGCAGCATACCTTAAAATTTTCCATTTCATCTTAGGTGAAGGGTTTTTCCTTGGTTCAAAAGTACTGTTCATATTTGAGAGTTGTGTGGGTGTTGTTGGACTCGATGTATATGGAAAGGAACTTGATAATGTAGCATTGTTGCCTTATGTGGGTGATATAAACTCTGTTACTCAAGAAAACAAAGAACAAAAAACGAAGAAATATTCAGGAATACGGAAGAGCTGAATTCTTGACATCTTTTATTCAATGATTAGATGCTTTTAAATAGGCTTACATTCAAGTCTAGAAACAAAAAAATAGCAACTGAAACATACATGCAGAACTAGTTCCTACAAACTAGGTAACAACCACGTTATTAAACAAATTCCATACGACTAGGACAAAGAAAACAAAATGACAACTTTAATCTACAAACCCTCCTTTAAACTGAAAGTTTTCTTAACGATCGGTTTATAGACTTAGCGAGCATAAACCAAGCAACTTACTTAACTTCTGAAAAAATGGTAACTTGAGAGGTTTGGTAAATATATCAGCAAGTTGATCTTCACTTCTGTAGTAGACCACACTTATGACTTATTCCTTTGTAAGATCTCTTAGAAAGTGATATCGTACATCTATGTGTTTACCCCTTCCATGTAAGACTTGATTTTTAGATAATTTGATCGTTGAGTTGTTGTCATAGTAAATTGCAGTGGCTTCCTCTTGCTTGAATTGCAGCTCTTCAATAATTTTCTTAGCCCAATTACTTGACAAACACGTGTTGTTGCAGCTACAAATTCTGCTTCAGTTGTTGACAGAACAATTGCCTGCTTCTTTGAAGACCATGAAATAGATGTTATCCCCATCATAAAGACATAGTCGAATGTGCTCTTTCTGTCATCTTGATCTCTGGCATAGCCACTACATGTAAAGCCAATTAAATATGTCATATCTCCCTTCTTATAGAGTAGGCCATAATCATTTGTGCCTTGCAAGTACCAAAAAGTTCTTTTGGCAGCAAAAAGATACATTTCTATTGGGTGTTCCATATATCTTCCAATAAAGCTGACTGCTTGCATTATGTCAGGCCTTGTTGTCATCAAGTACATTAAGCTTCCCAAGATCTACTTGTACACAGTGTTATCTACTTTTCTTTCTTCAAGATCTCTAACAAGCTTTATGCCTGCTTCAATTGGTGTGCTTATTGGATTACAGTTTTTCATCTGGAATCTGTCTAGAATTTCTTGTACATACTTCTTTTGAGAGATAAAAATGCCACCTGCAGATTGATTAACTTCTATGCTAAGAAAATAATGCATCATTCTAAGATCAGACATATCGAATTCATCTATCATAGATTTTTTAAAATTTTCAAACATGATCCTATCAGTTCCTATATAGATCAAATCATCTACATATAGACAGACCATGAGCTTCATCTTTTTCTAATAAAAAGTGTATGTTCATAAGGACATTTATGAGAACCTTCCTTCAAAAAGTAAGCTTTTGTATGGCTATACCAGGCTCGAAGGGCTTGTTTTAATCCATATCAAATCTTTTTTAACTTGTACACTTTATGCTCATAACAAGTCTTATTATATCCAGGAGGTTGATCGATAAATACTTGCTCCTCCAAGTTTCCATGTAAGAATGCTATGTTTGATGTACATTAATATGGAAAGAATGAGTTTTTTGAGTGATGTGATATTGAATTTGTGGTTGAAAAAGAAGGAAAAATTATTGATGTAATGTAAAATATTATTTTATTGAAAATGTGTGGTTGAAAATGAGTAGAAGAATGAGAATGAAAATTATAATGTAACTCAAACAGGGGCCTAGTTGGAAGATGGGCCATACATTTTGTGTTGCTAATGAAATAAGCAACATAATTGTATCATGTCTTGCTACAAGTGCAAATACTTCCTTGTAGTCAACACCGACCCTTGCTTGTAGCCTTTAGCCACCAATCTTGCCTTGTATTTGTCAACTTCACCATTTTTCTTTTAACTTTGTTTTGTACACCCATTTGACATCAATGGTCTTCTCTCTATTTGGAAGATCAGTCAGCTCCCAAGTGTTATTCCTTTCTATGGCTGCAATCTCTTCATCCATAGCCCTCCACTATTTCGGTTGTTTGGAAGCATTAGTAAAGGTTATAGGATCACAATCCGAGAAAAGAGCAAAGTGTGTCAGTGGATCCTCAAAATGATCAATACATGTTACCTCATAATCGGTCATCCACGCATGTCTTCTTCTGAACCTTTGTTGATCTAGAATCTGTTGATACTGTAGGTGAGCTTTGAGCTACTGCTACTTGTTCATCTATTAGTTTTTGTGAGTTTATCATAGGTTGGGTTTCCTTTTCTACATCAAAATCTGAAGGAATTTGTTGTTAAACTTCATCTCCATTCTATTCCCAAAATCTTTCTTCATCAAATTTAACATCTCGGCTGATTACAATTTTTCCTGTGCTTGGATTATACAACATGTATGCTTTGGACTGATTGTTTATT
Organism: Fraxinus floribunda; assembly: GCA_903798395.1. Classification (NCBI taxonomy): domain Eukaryota; kingdom Viridiplantae; phylum Streptophyta; class Magnoliopsida; order Lamiales; family Oleaceae; genus Fraxinus; species Fraxinus floribunda. Next base: position 1,533 of record CAIGRS010149886.1, on the reverse strand, counting down.
TCAATAAATATGCACTTTTCTGCCATGTCATCTAGTTTTATCCTCTTTTCGTCTGGTATGGGGCATAAGCAATACATTTGAGAAATGCCCAACAGTTGGTCTTCTTCCACTCCGTACCTCTTCTGGTGTTTTGTTCTGAACTGCTAGAGTAGGGCTTCTGTTTAGAATGTGGATGCTCCAATTTATAGTTTCAGGCCAGAAACTCTTTGGGACTCGATTTCCCATCAACAAACTTCTCACCATATTCATGATAGTGTGATTTTTTCTCTCACAGGCTCCATTTTGTTGTGGGGTATACGTTGTTTTTAGTTGTCGTCTGATGCCATGATTTTCACAAAATTCAGCAAACTCGTGTGAATTGTATTTCCCTCCACAATTTGTACGCAACACCTTTATTAAGTTTTATGCTTCCTTTTCAACCATACCCTTAAAGCTCTTAAATGCTATAAGAGCTTCAGATTTCTCTTGTAGGAAGTACACCCAAGTTTTTCTACTTAATCACCAATAAAAGTAATCAAATATCGTTTACCTCCATTGGAAACATGATTAATTGGCCTGTAGATATCGGAGTGCACAATCCCAACAGCTTTCTCGCTTTTTTGTCATTCCTTTTGGAAATAGATCTCGGTGTTGTTTACTAATGATAAATGTGTTTTTGCACACTTATTTAATATATAAACAAGCTAATTATTGATTAAAATGAGTGAATTTTTACTCACAATTGGATGACATTTGCTTTTCTAGGCCAAAATTCACCCAAGGAAAGAGAACAAGGCAAAATGAGAGAAAAAAAAAAAGAGACTAAAATGTACAAAAATTGTGAAGTTGAGACTAAAGTGAACAAGCCTAAAAGTTTGAGGACATTGGGATGCAATTTCTGAAGGTCAAAATTGAAAGAAAAGTCAAAATTCGAGGATCAAATTGTACAAAATCATATTTGAGGGACCTGGTGGCAAATATTGGAGGACTTAGCTGCAAAATGACAAAATTTCCATTTTCATGCAGCGCCACTTTTGTAAAAAAAAAATAGTTTTGGGGATCGTTTCATCACTTTTACAAAATCTGGGGACCAAGGCTGCAATTTTCACTATGTTTAATTTTAAAAACCAGCACTTGGGATTTTTCTTGGAGTTTTTTTTTTCCTTTTCTTCTCGGCTGAGACATCTTTTACTTGGTTTCTTTCTTTGCTTTTTCTTTTCTTTCCATTTTTGCTTGGTATTTTGGAGATTAAATCAAAGAGCATAAGGAGTTTCTACTAAAAATTTGACAAAGATTTGGAAGAAAATCAATTTCAAGCTTGAAATAGGGTTTTATCTATAACTTTGATTTTTCTCATTTAGTTTTCCATTTTTGTAATGAAATTTATGCACATACTCCTTTGTTATCAAATGTATAAAATGAGTTAATTAATTGTGTTGGGATTTGTGGAATTAGTTTAACCTAGTTTTGATTAATTTCTATATTTGCTATTTGATATTAAGTTTCTTATTCTCATGTGTTTTTATTATTGTATTTCATGCATTTTCATTTATG
>CAIGRS010149873.1:0-21360 GCA_903798395.1 Fraxinus floribunda | reverse complement strand
TTTTTGGGCTTTACCCCAAAAGGTCTCATCCCATTGGAGATATTGTCCTATACTTATAAACTCATCATATTTCCTATGTCTAGTCGATGTGGGACTTCTTTTGCTCCCAACAAGCCTAAATAATTACCCAACGTTTATTACAACTCACATGTTAACTCGTGGCCCAAAGCAGATTTGATGAATAACTATACAACTTTTATATGTGTGTTTGAGCCACATTATTTGAAAAAATGTATTTTGAAATAGTAGATTGAAGGAGAATGTGTGGTTGAAAAAAAAAAAGGAAAAGTTATTGATGTTATGGAAAATATTATTTGATTGAAGAATGTGTGGTTGAAAATGAGTAGAAGAATGATAATGAAAATTTCAATGTGTATCGGTGGCAAAATTACACTTTTAGTCATTCAACTTATGCTAAAATTTCAATGGCATTCAAATTCAATATGACAATTTTAGTGCACAATTCATCAATTTAGTTCTACTAGTAATACTAACGTTGGACTCCTATAGATGTCAATGTTCAACGGACTATGTTCAAGTAATAAATTATAGGAGTGTGTTTGATTGCATTTATTTTTCATGAAAAATATTAGTTTTTCACATAATTTCTACTTTGAAGTGTTTGATTGTTATTGTTTTCCGTGGAAAATATTTTCCAACTTAAAATATGCCTAATTTTCCTTATTTTTAAGGAAAACGCTTTCTTTGGGAGAGTAAGTTTTTGTTTTCCTCAAAACAAGAACAATATTTTATTTTTTAGAATATATTTTTCATGTCAATCAAACACGCTCTTATTGAAACACAATTTCAAATGAGACATTTTGTCTAATATTCCATGTTGGAATAAATTTTTGGGTAATGCTATATGTATCTTTTGGGTTACATGTAGTTTTACTCGGCCCCACGCTTCCCCCTCACAATGGGGGGGCCCGGTGATTATTTTATTCACCTAGGGCCCCCTACATTGTGAGAGGGACGGTAGGGTCGGGTAATCCAGAGGGTAAACCAAAAGGGTCAAATAGCTTAATTCTAAATTTTTACTCCACTCAATATGTCACAATCAACTAAAAGCAAGCAAAATAATGTCTTATTTTTGTTTCACTCATTTCTCTAGGATTCTATGTGACGAGCGTGTATATTCTATTTTCTTGATCCCATAGGCCATAGTCATTATTTTTTTTCTTCTGATAATAGAATTTTGTGCACTCAATCTATCGTGAAAGTTGTGGAATCCCATCATTGCTTTTAATTAAACTCATTGCTCTTGGTATTACCAATTAGAATAATGTTTTTCCATCCTTCCAAATTTCTTTCATGGTACTTTTTCTTATTTTTTTTTTTTTTGTCTTTTAGTCATATTGAAGATAAGGCACATGATGTTCTTATAAACTAACCGTATTTTTAATATTAAAATTATAATTTCCTCTATTTATGATTGGAATTCTTTTAAAAATGAGTAATGTTATTTATCATATGATAATGAAAAATCGATAATGTGACAATCCAATTATCCTTCACATTTCTTTCTCTCCCCTCACCCTCTCCCGCTCATAAAAATTAAACTGTTCAATCCCATTATTTCATTTAAATTATCATATCATCGATGTTCTATTATCATATTAATAAATAACATTATTCTTAAAAAGTATACTGGCCCGTATACTTGAATCTTGGTTCTGTTACCTTGCTTAGAGTTTATAATTTCATTTTATTATACACGGATTATTTGTTGACCGATGAGGAACATGTACACCTTGTTTGGGCTCTATTTCAATGAAAATTTGGAGAAAAATGAGTTTTGGAATAATAAGTTTTTAGAGGATATTGTTAACAAATAAGAAAAAAAATTTGATTTACGTATAATATTATTTTATGAAAAATGTGCGGTTGAAAATGTCTTTTGAAAAAAATGTGTTTTGGCAAAAATGGGAGTCAAACAAAAGACCAATCACGGGCTGTTATATTTCCACTCGCTTTTTTTTTTTTTGTCTTCCTATCATGTTAGATTAACAGGGATTGAATTCAAATTTAATGGGTTGAAAAAACAGTAATTTGAAGGTTCGAGGCGAAATTGTAATTCCCATAAGTTAATTGCATCCTTGAGTTCACATTGAAATTTAAGAAAAATTATAATTTCGCCCCTTATCTTTTTTTTCTTTGGCAAAAATACCCTTTCAAATTTTAAAACCAACACGCTTCTCTATAGATTGTGAACCCAAGCCAAATTATCTCCATCTTTGAAAGGAAGAACTTGACAAGATTGAATTTTTTTTGCTTGTTGGAAATTTCATTGACAACAAAAGCAGTGATAATTTTACTTTTGAGAAAAAAAGGATAAATCGAATAACATAATCTGAAATTTGGCAAGAGGTTAACTTGGCCGAACAAGTGTCAATTTTTGTTTGAGTTGAGGAGGTACATTTTAACTAGGTAAAGGTCAATTTGATCGGTTTAATCCATTTCACATCAAAATAATCTTTCATATTAAGAGACTACTCTCAAAATGTAAGTTTGAAGATAAGTTTGATAAAACATTAAGAGCTTGTTTTGTACAATTCAAAATCGAATTAAAGTTGAAAATATAGTAGTTATTGGGTTCCTCTCGTCTAATAAAAGTCAACAATATCAGTTAATTTTTCAATTTTAATCCGATTTTAATCTTAGGCTCTGTCTGGTGAAAATTATTTACCCAGTTAAAATCAAATATTCAGCCATTACATAGCAAATGGGCAGCCATTTTTGACTGCTTAGGAGAGGAGGGGGACCCACCAGTGGTCTTTAACGATAACATTGTGGCTTAAAATCTGAAAAGAATCCTTACCAGACAACTAAAATAAACGCAAGGGGCAAAAATCCAATTAACCAAATGTGAGAGGCAAAACCAAATATGAAAACAGCTAAATTGGGGATGAAGATATTCATTTATTGGAAATTGTGGTCCTCTGTCTGCAACATTATTACTTTTGGAACCAAACGAAACGACAGCAATGGTAGCAGAGTCACCTGCTGCAGCTCACAACTCAGCAACTACGCTTACCTTTTGCCAGGTAAAATCTCCGTTTCTTTTCCTCAAACAGTAGATTTCCCTAAAACCACTCGTTTTTGTTTTAATTCTTTCGAATTGCAATTTCTTCATAACCTGTACAAGCAATTTTGTTAATTTTTACAAAACAACCCCGTTAGGCTTTTCAATAATTTTGAAAGGGGTTTTTTGGGGTTATTTTTGAGTCAGGTATATTTGAGAAGGATCTAACATGTTTTTGAGGAAGTTTCAGTTTAATTTTGTTGTGGCTTCAGGCTCTTCTTTATTAGATCGAACCGTTTCTTTGTTTCCTTTCGAATTTGTTAGAATTCAAATGTTAACATTCTACTTTTGTGGTTAATAACTTCTGAGATCTATCAAAATATATTTCTATAATGGGTAATATGTTTTTTTAGTAGCAACCAGTTAATAATTTATCATTGCGTTTGTGATTCAGATAAGATGGAGCTCAAGTTGTAGAAGATTCATGCTATAGAGGAAAAGGAATAGAAAACTCGAAGCAGAGAATTTTAAGCTATCAGTGATCTGTTTCACAATAGGAAATTCACCCCAAGATTTTTCCTTCCAATTGAAAATTAATCTTGGAGCTGGTGTTGTTACTGTTATCCTTGTGAGTTCTTCTACACATTGAAATCTTGGATTCTAGGATATGGTCACAATGATGGGACAACAATTTAAGTTCCTTTGACGGATTTAAGCAAATTATCGTAAATCCCATTTGGAATTCTTTCCCTGATACTGCTGCAAACAAAGATACCGCAGCAGATTTTCCATTTCCACAGTGGCTGGGAATTGAATTGCATCTCTCGAGGAGAGGCTTCTTCAGTTTCCAGCTAAAATGATTGACCAGTTTATTAATTTTGTCATTCGCCCGCCAAGGTACATTTATCTATGACACTTGTTCTCAATTCTTGTTTTTAAATTGTTTTCAATAGTACTGTTTGAGTTTTACTCTGTTCTATTAATAGATAATCTGAGTCGTCTTGACTTTAAGTCTTGCAGAACTAAACAAAATCACATTTTAAATGAGTGTCATATTAGCACCAAATCACTTGCATAGGTCACACCGGGTTTATTAATTATGTTGTGGAAATTCCTTTTGAAACGAGAAAGAACCCCAAGTCTCTTCCTCTGACACCTCCCGTTTATTCTTCTTCATTTCATCATCTTTGTCTTAAGTTAAGAAAAAGAAGAATGCCACTTGATTGAATAGACATTCCTGGGTTCAAGTCTTGCTGCCATAAATGAATTTGTGCACGTGTCTGAGTTTGATGGAGAAAGTGAGCCCTGCCTGCAAGTGCGTGTTGAAGGAAATATTAAATAACATAAATGGCCTCTCTAACACCTTAAGTTAAAAGAATTTGATTACATCCAGTAGCAACCATGTTGATATGTAGAGCTGCATGTAGAAGACCAGAGTACAAATATCGGCACAGGAAAAGTTTATTGAGTTCGCGGTGTAGTAAAATTGTGTGTTAAATTTCACTTCATGGGTATCCATAATTTTCTTTAGAAGTCTGAAGAAGTTCACTTAATGTGAATCGTACGATTTGGCAACACTCCTGAGTCTCATATTTTAGATATTGCATGCCTAATTGGCCTAGGTTTTAAGTATGTTTACAAATTCATCCTTTTCCCCTTATGAATTTGCTATTTGAAGTCTTGAACCCATTACCTTGATGGATTGATTTTTCGACTTCAAAATCTCTTGGATATGTATCTTCTCAAATAATTAGAAGTTTCTTATGGTGCAATTACAAAGCTTCTTTACGTTTTTTGTTTTTTGGAAGTCTTTCCAATGTCTATCAGTTTTAGAAAGGAAAATCTAAAATCAATATTGTTTTGGAAAACGGTGTGTAAATATCTAGTTATATAGCTGTGCTTGCTTCTGTCCTGTCTTTGGCAACTATAGCTTCAGCTTATTATTTTGTATCACATGGAAGCAAATGTAATATACACTAATAAAAATATTTTTTTTTTTGATCAGTGCCTGTGATCTTAGCGTGCAATATTTTTAGATTGTGGTTATAGTGGACGCACATTCCTCTATTACAACATTCCAAATTGTTTGATATATCTTGACCCATTAATTTTAGGTTACCTAGTTTCTAATTCAGCTACATGTTTGTGCCTGTACTACCATATCAAATTTCTCTATATTTTGGCCATAATGACTTATTTTCTTTCATAACCTCAGTAACATTCATATTTTCTCCTGCACTATGAAACATCTCACTTTGGATGACCCCTTTACACATAACTTTTACATCCTATCTAACCCTTTATGTTTGTTTTGTCCTCTTTATATGATACCTTTATTCTGTCACATTTTTCATTTCCTCATAATATTAAATTTGCAACATCTTTCTGCTCCACTGAGCATTTTGCTATCATCGTTATTCCATTTGTAAAATTTTTGATCTCTGTTTGGTAACAGGGCAGAATATAACCCAGATCTGTATCTGTGGGAAAAGAATTTTACTCTTGCAGGAAGAAAGTACAAAAGAGAAGATCTGGAGGCAAGTATGGTCATCCTCTACAAAACTTTTTATATGAATTAACATCCTGCATATTCTCTTTGCAGTTCTGATTATATTTTAAGTCTGAAAGTATATATTGCAAATTTTGCAGCTAATAAATGAAAGGGGCCATACTTTGAGGTGTAGTCATTATGTTCCTTCTCAATTCCCGGACGACAGCCCTCTTCCTTGTGTTGTATACTGCCATGGAAACAGGTATACCATCGCTGGTGAAGAAATTTAGTGCATCACATGTAATTGCTGCGCACAGTACAGTCCTACACATGTATTTCTTCAGTCTCACCTTGAGTGGCATCTTATTGGATGCAGTGGTTGTGACAATAAATAAACTTTGATGACCGTTCATTTATGCTATTTGTAATTAAACTCTTCATAAGGGGAGAGGATTTTAAACTAGGATTTTTTTGGCAATGAATGCTTGTATAGTCAGAAAAGGAGTGGAAGCCGAGGAGTTCAATAAACTTTGCAATTTCTGGGTTGAATAACTATAGTTTTCTGTAGTTCACTAATTGTTTTGCTCTTGCTGTTTCTGCAGTGGATGTCGGGCAGATGCAAATGAGGTTGCTGTAGTTCTTCTCCCTTCAAATATTACAGTATTCACTCTTGATTTTTCAGGTTCAGGCTTATCTGATGGTGATTATGTCAGCCTTGGTTGGCACGAGGTATATACTCCTTACTATTCTTTCTGTTCATTTTACTGAGGTGTGATGTCCAAGAAGAATGCAACAATTTCTTGCTTGAATTTCAGAAAAATGATCTCAAGGTTGTCGTCTCATATTTGAGAAGCAATGAAAAAATTTCCCGTATAGGTCTTTGGGGGAGGTCAATGGGTGCTGTAACCAGGTATGCGATCTTTTTTTGGTTAGCACTGTTGAATTGTCAAAGTTGCACAACACCACCACAATTTTTCTACTATTTTCATTTTTTTTTTACTGCTCTTTTATCTTTTTTGAATTTTTTTTTTATAGTGTCTGATAATGGAACGTCTAAAATAGAATATAATTGCATGGTTCTTGGAGATTTTTGTTTTTGTTACTTTTTGCTGGTAAGTTATTTTGTTAACAATGCATCTGAAGGGACACAACTCACATACAAGTTCTTGGTGCAATTGTTATTTGTTATTCATAGAGCATCCAATTGTGCTCAGAATCCAGATGTAGATGCAAATGCTATATTTGTATCATTTTCTGGCGGGTCCTTTGTCCCAAATATTGTATGTAATGAATTATACCGTTCAACTAATGCAGCCTTCTTTATGGAGCCGAAGACCCTTCCATAGCTGGAATGGTTTTGGACAGTGCCTTCTCTAATTTGTTCGATCTCATGATGGAACTTGCAGATGTGTACAAGATTCGGCTTCCAAAGTTTACAGTATGATTCATCTTATATTGTTATTTTTTCTGTATAATTAGTGTGTGCACATAGGGATGCGTCCTTCTGCTCGGCAATGTTTCTTTTCTTTGTTTTTCTGTTATCTTATGAATTAATACCTGCCATTACACCTGTCATCAATATCTCTACACTCTCTGTTCCGTTTAAGATGCATCCTACTGCAGCCCCTCAATGTTACTTCTGGTTTCCTTTCATTTTACAACAAAACTGTATCATGATACCAAAACAGGTAGTATCATAAATTAGGCAAAAACCTAATGGCTGCTGTTCAGGTGTAATTTAGCTTATCATTTTTTTAATCTTTTCTGGATGATTGGAAGGAAGAAAATGGTAGCACATGAAAATTTCATTATCTATGGTTGTCCAAGGTGCCAAATAATTAATGCTGCACATTCAAGTTTATATTCTTTATTTCTTTTGGAAAGTTCCCATGTATATTTCAATAAGGGGCAAACACTTTTTTTTCGGTAGTTGCTTGCTGATAATCATGGATATTTGTTATGTAATCAAGTGATAAAATTTCTTTATCTCCTCTCATGTTCAGGTTAAAGTGGCTGTTCAGTACATGCGACGAGCAATCCGGAAGAAGGCAAAATTTGATATCAATCACCTCGACTGCTTACAGGTCTGTTCATCCATTAGATTCTCGAGATGTTGAATGTCCCTTGATGCACACTTTCCGACTTCATGGAAATTATTGCCAGGAGAACTAAATAAAGCCATATTCATGCAATCGTAGATTTAGCCTGGAAATTGTAACCTCTTCTATCATTTTTCTCTTGCTCAAGTTATGAAGCTCTAAACTAGCATTTTGGTACTAATGCCGCTTTAATTTTTTATGGAACTAATAGGTTGCGCCTAAGACATATATTCCAGCTGTATTTGGACATGCTAAAGATGACAAGTTTATTAATCTTCGCCACTCCGAAACCATCTTTAAGTCATATGCGGTATGGAAACATTCACAGATCTTGGGTCACAACTAAATGATTTGTGAAGTAATAAGTTATTGATGCTATGCAGGGTGATAAAAATATTATCAAGTTTGATGGTGATCACAATACTTCTCGGCCTCATTTTTATTATGATTCTGTATCAATTTTCCTGCATAATGTCCTTCACCCTCCTAGACCTCCATCTGCATATCCTACTATGGTTGAGAAATATTTTGATTTGGAAGACCTGAAGGTCAGTGCTCGCAGGAATGAGGTAATTTGTGCTGCACTTCATTATCTATGCACAGTTTTTCTATTTCACAAAGTATAGACCAATCTTTATTAACATTTTGTATGAGTTTGTTCAGCAAATGGAGCATTGATTTTTTTCTTTTTTCCTTTTAATCTCTTACCACAAAGTTTGAATTGTTTTTATATAACTTTGGTAAAATACAAAGTGTTCAGAAGCTTGAAGTTTAAGCTGCTATGGATTTTATCTTCCATGTTTGATCTCACATTATTGATGTCCATTCTGTAATAGCTGTATTACAATGCCACAGGATTATTTAAGCTTGTTATGTTTTGGCTGTTGTGTCACAGTTCATAGTGAAATCAGCAGTACGGCCACGAAGTGTCTTATAATCTTCCAATGATTACGGCAATTGAAATGCCTAGAAAATGTGTAAATATATGTTTTGTGCACTGCTTGCATGATTGACTTTTGGATTTCCTGTTATCTTCTCTGAATGATCCCAAAAGCAATGGATTGAGTATGAACGTTTGCACTGTAGATTTGGTTTGGACCTATTTGCACATATTAACTAAGGTTTCTTGCCCTGTACTCTGTCATGGCTAATAAGCAGCGACTCTAATGGACATGTAGAACTGATTACTATACTGTTGAAAATTGGTAATGCTAACAATCCAAGTACTTCCTATAACTGGCTTGGGGAACAAAGTTTTCAGACATTATTCTGTACTTGGCAAGGCCTGAGATGTGTCTTTAATGACGACATTTTTTTTTCGATAGCATAATCATTCTTGCTACCTCTTTTTAAAATTAATTTGTTACCTGTATGACTTGACGCTTGACCTGCCTTTTGCACTTGATTTATTGACCTTTTGAACTTGTTTCTTTTGTATAAGCTGATACGTAAGTGGTTTTGTTTACAGAATCTTATATACCAGATCATAGCTGGTCTTCAGAATGTCAGTACTGATGCAGCAAGCTCATCTTCTGTACCACCGAGCATTGCAACGATGAAGTCTGCGGGGGACCTCCTTTCTGACATTGCACCAGTTGCTACTGTAAATATACAAACCTGTCATTCGTTTTATTCAGCTCACCTTTCTTACTCCAAAAGTTTGCGTTTCATTTTAAATGCATTCCTTAGAGCATGTTTAGCTAAGCCTTAAAAAATGTAAAATACTTTTTTGGGAAAGTAAAGGCTTGAATATATGCTTAAGCACCTATTTGATAGACATTAAAATTTTCATTTTCATTCTTCTACTCATTTTCAACCACACATTCTTTAGTAAAATAATATTTTCCATCACATCAATAACTTTTCCTTATTTTTCAACAACACATTCTCCATCAATTTACTATTCCAGAATACATTCTTCCAAAATAATTTGGTTCAAACACAAAGTTACTTTCAAGTACTACTACTTTTTTTAGGCTTAGAAAACATACTCTTAATGCTTTGTCCAAAAGATAACTGACTTTATTTAGTTGCAAGTGAGAAAAAAGAGGAGAAATATTTTTCATACCTTTTGTTTTCTACTTTAATTGATTATTCCAGGATTCCTTGGTTACCGAAGACAATACACACTGTGGCAATATCCCATCACTTGTACAGGTATTTAAATTTACTGTACGATCCAATTGGGATATCTGGTACTTGAACTTAGCTAGAGTTTTGAATTTGAAGCTTGCCAATTTTGATTTCTCAGGACAAGCCAAGTACCCAAAATGAAGAGTGTTGCTCGTATACAAGTTCAAATAGAGAGAGTTGGGGAAGATGCTCATCTCTGGGAAGCGATGATGAACCTTCCGTGAATTGCACTAGAGCTACTGACTATGATCAGGTTTTCTATCTCACCCGCCTCTCTATCGCACACATGCACAGACACTGTTGGAAAGTATGCATCGGTATATCTGCTGATTAGCAATCTTTTGCCTTTTCGGCAAAGATCTATTTGCTATTTCTTGAAAAAGTCCGTAGCTATTCTCCTTTTTCTCACAGTAATTAATGGATGAGCAGAGAAATATGTTGTCCACTGGTATAAGAAATTGGATTAAAATATTGACAATTGAGTTTGTACCATTAAGCACTATGATAACTTGAGAAAGTAGAAATTTAGTTTAACTAAATTAGATTTTCTCTCATTTTATTTCATTTCAATACTGTTAGTTATCGTTTCCTGATATGCAACATGCATGCATGAATTTATTTCCAGACAACTATAAAGGTGCTTGCGACACCTCTTCGAAATACTCAACAAAGCGCCTTAAGCTCTCCTAAGGACGAAAAGAAGAAGAAAGCATCCACGGACACAAAGAAGTCCAAGCGTGAGAAGTTTGAAAAGCTGGAAGCTCTAAGCCAACGTTTGCGGCTTTGCATTCTGAAAAGAGTTAATCATAGGAGACATTGCTCCTCCTGACCACCTTTGTATTTTAGACTAGGAAATTGCTTTACTGAATTTGTGTTGATGTCCATTCCCTTGCATCTTTTAAGTTAGTGTTTTGTATTTCCAATGTATCAATGCGTCTCTTACTTTTGCTTTATATTGTAGGAAGGCCTGATTTTTATGTAATGCCATTGCTGTATTAGTTGCATTTTGACATCTCCCCGTCCTTCAGAAGTGAGAATACAAAACAAGGAATGATAAAATTGTAGTCTCTCTCTAGCCCCAATGAAAGAAGAAAAACAAAAAACTAATAACAGAAAAAATGGAAATAAGGCCGAATTGTTTATGAAATGTGACATACAACTGGATGCTGTATGAGCATTCGACTGCCAACATAAGTTTGAGGACGCACCATGTTGATTGGATATACTGGGCAAATGTTCCTACTGTTAATGACACTTACACATCTTACCTTACGTTCGGTGATCATCTTAGATTTTTTAAAAATTTTAAGCAGAAAATTGCACAGTATACAAGCAGCAAGTAAATGCACAATCAAGAGAACCCCTGGAAAGAAAAAACATTTAACAAAGTCGGTGGCCACAGCATCTTGAGAAGCTACTCATAGAGTGATGTAGCAAAACACAGCAAAGAAGATTGCAACGCGAGCTGCCCCAGAAAAAAATGAATTGAAGCATACAGTAATAACAGCTATGAAATAAATCATTGGTAAACTATTACCAGTAAAATCTAAAATCCATACAAAAACAATATGTAATGTCAATCCTATGCAAAAAATCAAAATGGCGTTTTTTATTATGAACTATAAGAAGATGCTCGGATATTATTATTATTATTATTATTTTTTCAAGTCACTTAATTCCAGAAGCCATTAGCCATCATTGAGGCATTGGCTTTTGGTTATGTTCCAGATACAAAAATATGAATGAAAGTCAAAGAAAAGACGAACAATGGAAGGAAGGGAGGGATTTTATTTCTTCACTAGAAGAAAAGAGGAATGCAAAGAAAGTGGAGAGGCATACAAATTCTTCACTTTTAATGGTATTTCCCCCTCCAAATTATAAATTTAGTCACCTGTTTTGACGATTTTTTAATATTTTTTCTCAAGTCAAAAACATTGATCCACCTTACTGAGATAAAATTTAGAAGATGGACAGAGAAGGAAACTCATGGTCATCCTCTGCTATTGCACTCCTCTTTTCATTTCCCTTATATTACAGGGACTTTCGTTACCTCATTCACCTTCCCCTTACCTTCACCCCCTTCCTCCAACTTCAAATGCAAGAAAGAAACAAGATTCTAACCCCCCCCCCCCCACCCACCCATTCTCATACTATAAACATAGCCAATAACAAGACCGGACACGAGCATAAAGCTGAACGGATTATATGCAAAAGAATGTTGGGCGAGCAGTGACCCAGTAATCTCATGTATTACACTTGCGTCATCTGTTTCCTGAACTTATTTTTGGTCTTCTAGAAGGTGGTGGACTTGTTCTAAAAGAGCTAGAGGCATTGACAGGCAAATAGGCTTCCGAAAGAACATAACATGCTCTAATGGCATATATGCATTTTTAATAAGATCTAAGAGATGCCAGATGTATTTGACAATGAGATGGTGGTTGCCAGATACAAAAGAATAAAAGTTTGTAGACCAAGGCCAACATGGAGGACAGATGAGAACGAGTGAATAGTTCTTATTAAATTACACCTTGAATAGATGGCAAAGTATCAGAGAACTAATCCAACTTTTAGTTGATAATAAACATCATCACCATCCAGACAGTGGTAAATACCCTGTTCCTTTATCAAAAATGTCGTGCATGTAAAAATAACAGCCTTATAACATAACTACATTAAACTGAATGATTAGTGGAACCTAAAAATTAAGCAGCATTTGTGTCGAAATCTAAACAAGATGTCCAAACTCCCACTTCTGGTGATGTGCTGATCTAAACATGTTTACCAACGGCGTGACAGAGAGCAGACACTACCTTGCAAGAAATTTAGAGCGTATAGGCATCTAAAACGGTATATTCACTAAGGTTGAATATAAGCTAAAAATAGAGAACCATTTCAGCAACTTTATTATCATTAAAAGAATTTCAAAAGCTATTTGCCATGGAATTTTGGCTAGGCTTTCCAAAAAGTAAGAGAAAGGAAACACTTATCCAGAAGTCTGACAAATACAGAAAATAGCTAAATTTCTCCATCCAGTCAAGTTGAACTCAAAAACATTGAGAGATGACTCTCGGATCCAGGCAAATAAAACACCCCAACACCTATTACTCAAAATTCCAATTAAATTTTACTAAGATACACAGCTGCAACTTTGTAGAATGAACCAATTGAAATGATAAAAAAAAAAGTCAAATCATTTAACCAGCAGAGTACAACATGACATCGAGTTTAACTTCTAGATGCTCAGAACCACAAAATTCTTGCATGGCACAAGGTTTCCTTGCTTATAAGAGGACATCTGTAGAAATAATTCATTAATTTAAATAAATATGAGAAAAGTTAACTTCTTTCTTAAACCTTCAATCTTGAGTAGTAATGTAGCCCTCCTTTCGTCCCTCAAACCCAGGCCTCATCAACTTCTTCTCGCGCTTGGCAATCTTCCTAGCCTTCTTCTCCTTAATCCTCCCCATGATATTATCTTTCCTCTTTTGTTGTCTCTCCTTCTTCATCTTCTCTTGCGACTCAACCCTGTCCTTCCACTTCTCTGCATTCTTCTCCTTCTTCCTCTTCTCCTTCTTTATGCTCTCCTTGATAATTCGTGCATCATCATGCACCTTCACCCCCATTGCTCGACTGGTTGCCGCCCTCCATGACTCCCTCTCAGCCACACCCATGTTCTCCCTCTTCACATCCTGCAACCTCTTCGCTCTTTCCAACTCCTTCACCTTCGACATTTTCTTCTTCTTCTTTTTATTCTTCCCCTCCTCTTCGCCCCCTAATTTCACTTTCCCATATTCAATAATCTCCTCTTCATCTTCCCCCTCATTCACATTCCTGGACTTGCCGCTCTCTTCCCCATCATTCTCAGCTCTCTTCCTCTTCTTTCCATCATTCTTCACCTTATCATCAACCTTTTTTCCTCCACCTTCTCCTCGATTGCCACGCAACAACTCAATCTTTCTCCGCAATTTCTGCCGCAACTCTTCGTAGGTAACAGACTCATTCCTATTAACATTCTCAACTCCCTCCTCCAAATCAATAGACTTACCCCGAGTCTCCCCTGCATCACCATCCTCTTCCAAATCACCAAAACTACCCTTCCGATCCAGTTCATCTGGGTCAGACCTAATCTTTTGTTGCAGTAGGTGGAGAGTGGAGGAGGATGACTTGCTCTCAGGGTCAAGGCGGTTACGGCGGGCGATTTTAAGGTTTATCCTGGACTGTTGTTTCAGAGAGGCTTTGGCCGCTTTTGAGAGGCCCTGGTACCAGGGCTTGGAATCTGCATCATCGTTTGAGAGGTAAAATTTTGCTGGAATCAATTCAACTAAGTGGTCGAAGAATTGGCTGTGGGATCGGATTACAGATTTCAGGTCAATGGTTGGCGTAGGCGTGGAGGAAGAGGCTGTAATCTTCTGCTTCTTCATTGTTGGGTGCAAGCGAGCGGGAGAATTAGGATTAGGGTTTTAAGCTTGTAGGCAGGGGCGGAGGCAAGGGACAAATATTTTATTTATTTTTGTACCGATACATATATTAATAAAAAAAAAAGGGTGAATCACCCAATTTCATATTATAATCATGATTTGTTCACTAAATTTTAAAATACTTGACAATATTCACTAAACTTTATTCGTTTACACTTCATTCATCATCCCTCATTGCTGACGTGTCAAACGAAAATCTCACGTGACAAGTTAATATAGTTAAAAAAATTACAACTTAGCCAAATCATTCATGTTGACCCCAAAAAAAAATTACAACTTAGCCAAATCATTCATGTTGACCCCAAAAAATGGGTCAATGACGTAGTCAACAGAAAATTAGAAATTCACGTCTTTGTAAGCCCAATCGCGATATATTCAAGTTAAATTACTGATTACATTGATGAATTAATGAAGAGAATGATTCGAAGTGCGTAACAAGTTGCAATGTGGCTATTTGGTTGATAAAAAAAAGGGTTGATTGTGGAGTGTAGTAGATAGAATCAAGGTTTGAAGAGAATGATTCGAAGTGTGTAACAAGTTGCAATGTGACTATTTGGTTGATAGAAAGGGAGTCGACTGTGGAGTGCAGCAGAGAGAATCAAGGTTTACTTTGAATGTGTAAACTTGCATTAGCTTTCAATGGTGTTAAGTGTAGTTTTTTATACTCAATGTACACAGAACGAAGTCCGTTAGATGGCCAAGCACGTGGGTATGTTAGATCCAATAGTTCTTATTGACGTCAATCAATCAGTCAATCAGGTCATTTAATGCTAAGATCCCCATATTCCCACTTTTAGGCTAAAGGTTTGACGACGTAGGTATGTAGAGGCGACTCTTACAATGTATTGTCTTGTCAATCACTTCATGAGGTCCACTGTGGCTGATTAACCGTCTCTTCAGGGATGAGCTCGTATTGGGGACCTCTGCAAAAGGGGATCGGGCGAACAACTTTAGATGGATTGCACCTCAGCACACACCAAGTCAGGTTGCCCACACTCCTATGCCGATGTTTTTTTGTCCGTTCGACATGTGGTGTGTTTAGTTTATGATTATTTATATGAGTAACATTAGTCCCCTAAGTCCAAGTATGATTATTTATATATTGCATGGACTTTGAAGTTTGAGAAGCGATGGGAGCAACGTCTTCACTTGTCTGCTGGAATCGATTTGGGGTTTCCCCATTTTCTGCTCAAATCCTGTAAAATAATTGGGCTTGTATCAATAAAGATGGTTCTCTGTAAATCAGCTGAGATATGGGGTATGGCCTCCGCGTGTGGATGAACTGTACAAAGGCAGGGCCTCCTTTTGTGTAGACGAATCGTATGGAGACGGGGTCTTCCTATATATGGACGAGCCACATAGAGATGACCTCTTAATAAGAGACGAAGGCATTTTGGATGAATTACCGAACCTTTACTCGCAGTTAGAGTTCCCTAGTCGGCGCGTTTTGACGATTTGGTAAGTGTTGATTTCCAACGAACGAACGAACTGCGCATTTAATAGGAAATGATGATGATTTTTCACTTTCGCCCAGGTGCACGCGGACTCCAAGCGCATGCACGGAACGGGCTCATCTGGGCCTTTGATTTAAATTTTGAGTACGCGTCTTTTGGTTTTAACGGGGGTGATGAAGTTACAAATGGAGGGTCTAGATCAAATCATGAGAACATCCCACGGCGGGGGGTTTATTCATTGAGCCTATATAAGTAGTTGAAAACCCACTATTTCATCTTTTTTCACTTTTTGAGATTTCGTGAAGCCAAGTATTGAAACTTCCTTTCGTCTGAACTCACAGCCCTTGCAATTGCCGACGATTGATTGCTTTTCTTTTACTTTGAGACCATCCGTGATTTGAGTTTTTAGAGTTTGTGTAAGTATTTTTCCATACTGAGGCATTTGTATCACTTCTTTTGATTTTAAATGGCTTCTTCGTCTAAGAAGAATGTTAGTGAGGGGCCTTCTGAAGTAGACATGGCTCTAATTTGTGCGGGCACTGGGATTCCTTCAATTATTCCTATCGGAAGGATCATAGAAGCGATGGGGATTCCCGTAGTTCTAGGGTGACTCGTGAGGACCCTGTCGACTGTAGTATTAGGTGGGGGGCCTCTTTGGGCCTACCAACATAAAGGAGAATGAACTGGAGAATTTTAGGGAGACATGTAGAATTCCTGATGATATAGAGATTCGTGCCGACCTAGGAAGAGAGAGTTTGTTTTCCCAGGGAAGGGTGCGTGGCTATGAGTGAGGCGATTCTGGATAAGGGGTTGAGATTGCCTCTGTACCCGTTCTTTAGGTTTATCCTTAGACAATACAACATGGCTTCCACCCAGTTAGTACCTAATGCATGGAGCCAACGACATGGGTCTTTCTTCTCTGGAAGAAGGTTACACTTGGTGAGGATATACCTCCACACGTCTTTCAGGCCCTCTTTCAACCTTGAGTCTCCAGTAGGGATAGCGATTGTAAGGGGTGGTATTGCATGAACCCTTAGGGCTCAGATTCCCCCTTCGTCTGGGAGACCCATACCTCCATAAAAAACTGGAAGTCTTCTTGGTTTTGGGTTAGGGTCGCTTGTAGATCATTGAAGGGGATGTGATCCCAGAGATAACTGTGCCGACTCAGTACCATGACTATAGTGAGTTAAGCCCCATCTACTTATCATTTCTTATATGCTGTCGCTTTTTTTATCTAATACTGAACTGATGTGCCATTTTTGTAGTTGCTGTCGATCAGTTCTGGCTCGAGCCATTTGAGCGGGCTGCGATAAGGGCGATTTACGGGCTGCCTATCGAAAAGAGGTATTTCAAAAACGTCATCGCCAAGTGTACCCTATTCGTCATCCACTTACTAATGGCTACCAAAGGTAATAATTGGCTCGGCTTCATCATCGCAATCTTTCATAGCTGTGGTCGTTCCTAACTTATCTTTCAATTGCAAGTCAGCATGACAACGAGGAATGGGTAAAGCCCAACTTGTTCCAGCTATGAAGCTTTGGGGAGGCTCAAAAGAATAAACCCGTTAGTAGCAGCTCATCTACCTACAAAAATTAGAAGGATGAATTGGCTCACCTTTCCAGGACAAACCCTCTACCTCTCTTATTAAAACTGGAGGAATAGGACAAGGAGAAAGAGAAGGGAAAAGTAGAAGGAAAATAGAGAAGGAGAGCTTTTGAGGGCAAGCCTTTAAAGAGGAAGCTCATCATTTCCAAAAACGTCGGGCCCCCTCTTCTACCTAAATGTCAATCCACCTTGGACGAATTATTGAATTGTCCCATTCTTGCCTAGCCCATTTCTGCCTTAAAGGTGGTTGAGGTGAAAGAGTCCATTGAAGAATGGGGCAACCTACCGAGAAAGAAGAAGAAGAGCGCAGAATAAAGTGTCCTTAGTGAGGATAAAGCTCAGAACTTTTTAGGTAGGAGACCGGATGATATCACTACTACGGTCATGGAGATGTTCCCTGCTGAGGTTCAAGGGGCTACAAGGCTTAGTCACAAGTATTGGACTGACAAGTACTCATCATATGCTGAGACTTGTGACTTAGTTGACCTAATAGAGGCAGGGCTCACCATGCAAGTCCGTTCCTAGAATTTTCTGATCAACGTCCAAATGGAAGCAAGGCATATTTAGGGGCTCGTCCAAGATTATTATAACCCAGTCTAGAACGCCGAGCTTGCCTCTATTAAGGCCAAAGTTGAGGCTGCCACTGCCACCAAAGCTGTGGAGGCTTCCAAGTTGCAATATGTCGAGGCCCTTTCCAAGATAGAGGCCCTCTCCATGGAGAATGAAGGGCTGAAGAGGAGGCTCACCTTTGTAAGGCTGAGGTGAATGCCTTAACCAAAAGAGTTGAAAATTTTGATAACCTTCAGAAGATTGCCTCAACAACTCTGGAGGCAGCCAATAAAGAGAAGGGAGGATTGAAGGCTCGCGTTGCCGAGTTTACTACTGAAGCCTCGATCTTTGGCGAGCAATTGAAGAAAGCTGGGGAGGAGGTCGACACCCATGAAGGGGAACGAAGCTGCCTCTTAGTATAGGCCTTATCACTGTACTCGTTTATTGGTTTCCCTTCTTTTGTAATTGAATATTTGACTTATAAGAAAATCTTGTCGTTATTTGCTATGAGTTGTTTGATTTTAGTGGGCTCTGCAGTTTAACTTCACAATAAATTTATGACNTCGCTGTACTCGTTTATTGGTTTCCCTTCTTTTGTAATTGAATATTTGACTTATAAGAAAATCTTGTCGTTATTTGCTATGAGTTGTTTGATTTTAGTGGGCTCTGCAGTTTAACTTCACAATAAATTTATGACGTACAATCATTGGTTCTCCATAACAAACTTTTAATAAATCGATGGGCTGTCGCTTAGCTAACCTAACGTCCCTTATGGGCTCTCCATGAGTTAACTTTTGAGCAACAATGAGTTATGAACTCGTTACACACGCTTTGCGGGCTCGTTATAGTTTAATCATCAATTCATTATATAAGACCGTCATTCCTTAATAACCAACTCACCATTGTAGAGGCGTGCGAGATGTATGAGTTTATCTTAATGTAACTTACGAGCTTATCATAGTTAGTCAATTTGATGGAGGTATGGGCTCGCCATACATTAACCATTGGTGGAGATGCGTATGAGCTTGTCATACTTAAGCAATAATTTATGAACTTGTCATAATTAATAAGTTGATGGAGATATGAACTCGCTATACATTAACCGTTGATGGAGATGTGTATGAGCTTGTCATACTTAAGCAATAATTTATGAACTTGTCATAATTAATAAGCTGATGGAGATATGGGTTCGCCATACATTAATCGTTAATGGAGATGCGTATGAGCTTGCCATACTTAATAATTTATGAACTTGTCATAATTAATAAGTTGATGGAGATATGGACTTGTCATACATTAACCATTGATGGAGATGCATATGAGCTTGTCATACTTAAGCAATAATTTATGAACTTGTCATAATTAATAAGTTGATAGAGATATGGGTTCCCCATACATTAACCATTGATTGAGATACATATGAGCTGTCATACTTTATGCAACAATTTATGAACTTGTCGTGATTAATTAGCTACAAAGGAGATTTTCATTGATCATAAACGGTGCATATACAGAAGAGAGTCTTAGTGATAATACATTCGAAGGTACTCCACATTCCATGGGTGGGGTTGAATCTTCCCATCAAGATTTTCAATTAAAAAGGTTCCAGGTCTGACCTCACCTGCAATACCATAGGTGCTTTCTCAATTTGGGCCCAATGTACTGACCCCGGGCTCTTTTGACGACAAATATACCCTTTCGAGTACCATATCGCCCCTCCTGAATGATTTGTGTTTAACTTTGCGATTGTAGTATCATATCATTTTTCTTGGATAGATGGCCAATTTGATCTGTGAAGCCTCTCTTCTTTCGTCAAGGAAGTTGAGTTCACAACGCCTTATTTCCTCGTTAGAAATCTTGTTAAACTGTAGGTTTCGAGGCAATGGCAAGCCTATTTCAACTGGGCTCATCGCCTCTACTCCGTAAGCCATGGAGAAATGGGTCTCTCCAGCTACCGTTCGACTGGTGGTACGTATTGCCCACATCACATGGGTGAGCTCGTCTACCTACGCCCCATTGGATTCGTCCAGCTTCTTTTTTAAGAGGTGTTTTATGGTCTTGTTGACTGCTTCAACTTGACCATTTGCTTGGAGATGATGATGAGAGGAGAAATGTTTTTTGATGCCCAGCTCGTCACAAAGATCTTGGAGCTTCTTGTTGTCGAACTATCGCCCATTATTCGTGGCTATTGAGTGGAGAATTTTTATCCGTCATATGACGTTTTTCCATAGAAACTTGGAAGTATGAGCCTTAGTGATTTTAGCCAAAGATTCAGCTTCGACCTACTTTGTAAAGTAGTCAATGGTGACGATCGCGTAATTTGCTCTTCCTTTTCCTTTTGGCATGGGGCCTATCAGATCGACCCCTCATTTTGTGAAGAACTATGAGCTGGACACCACTGTTAGCTCCTGGGATGGTTGTATCTGGATGGAGGTGAAACGCTAGCACTTGTCACACTTTTTAACAAACTGAAGGGCACCTCTCTTCAAGGTTGGCCAATAGTAGCCTTACCTAAGCACTTTATGGATTTGTCTTAGCACGTAATCCGTTTCGTCTCCCCATGTTCATCTCAGGAGGGGTGATGAAAACCCTCTTTTGTATAGGACTCCGTCCTTGAGCACATAATGGACAGCCTT
This sequence comes from Fraxinus floribunda, assembly GCA_903798395.1. Classification (NCBI taxonomy): domain Eukaryota; kingdom Viridiplantae; phylum Streptophyta; class Magnoliopsida; order Lamiales; family Oleaceae; genus Fraxinus; species Fraxinus floribunda. Next base: position 890 of record CAIGRS010149873.1, on the reverse strand, counting down.
GCGCCTGACTTTACGGGCCTCTTCCTTATTTTCTAGCAAGGTGTGATCCTGGAGATACGCTATAATGGGTCGCATCCATTGGGGGTTTCTCCGACCCACATCACTTTCTCCATTTTAGTTGTGGAGGGTCTGGGGAGGTACTCCACAGGCACAAATTTGAGCAACTCTGAGTATTTGCTGCTTGCCAACTTTGATAGGGAGTCTGCATAATTTGTCGAAGCAAGAGATCAGTTCCCTTCTTCAGGTATGTGGCCATACTGATAAGTGTAATTTTTACACTTATTCGGGACTAAAAATAATGACATTTAATAGTTCTTTTGATAAAATATATTCTAAATTGTTATATTTTATGTTTAATAAGTAAAACACTTTGAATGGAAAATGAAATTGATGATGAAAAATGGCAAAAATCTAATGTACAAGGACTAACTTATATTAAGTGAAAAAGTTGAGGAGTTGGAAAGCAATCATTAATTGATTGGGCCATAATTTGAATGGACTTTTATTGGGTTAAAAGAATTAGGTTTTATGTATATAATTTATATATATACACACGGCGAAGCTGAAAAAAAGAGGAAGCAGAATATATATACGGCGCCAAGGAAAAAAAAATCGTAGCAGAATCATGTAATCAGAGAGGAAAAATTGCACAGGAATTTTGCAAGATTAATTATATATATACATACACATGGCTGATGGTGGATAAATTATATAAAGTCACACATAAATTGAAGCCACAAAAAGAGATTACACACACGTACAGAAACGGAAAAGGACGGCTAACTCGAAAAAATCAATTACGTTTCGTTAATTTCTAGTGATGTCATTCCACTTTTACGTGTTTAATTTCAATACTATGTTAGGTTAGATTTTTATATTGCTAAAGATAT
>CAIGRS010149856.1:0-10901 GCA_903798395.1 Fraxinus floribunda | reverse complement strand
CCCCCCCCCGCCCCCCCCCCCCCTCCCCCTCCCGGGGTTAGCTATTCTTGGCCTATCACTATGATCTTTTGTCATCCATTTTCAGTTCATTACAAAATTCTTCACTTACTTTTTTTACTAGGTGATATTATAATAAAGATTATCTTGTTCCTAATTATGTCAATATGTCGTTAATAAATTTTAACCTATCTTGTGCAACTTGATTAAAAATATGTCAAGCACAATGAACATGAAAAAGAATCCCACCAAAATTGGGATTCATAGCTCAAGCTAATTTATCAAATTTGTTTTATTAGTAGTTACATTGTCAAACGTAAAACTACAAATTTTATTCTCACAAAGAAATTCTTTAATAATAATCATTAAAGAACTAAAAGTTTTTACACTAGTTGATTCGTGGACGGGCAAGCCAAGTCCCCATTCGGCTCGTCAAATTGATTTTGGACTCGATTCGACAGTTTGTCCCTAGACGAGTTTGATCAGCCCACGGATTGAGCCAAATAAGAAGAACGTCTAAGCTCATGAGCCTTCAGCCCAATTACCACTCTTAAGAAGGGTCCATTTGACGATGCAGGCATGATTAGAGCTTTTAGCAGTCAAGATTTATCAAAAATATTTGACTATTTGGTTCAGCCATTTCATATAATTTTTATAAATATTATTTATTTCATATTATGTAAATCTACAAAAATTAAATATTAGATAATCATGACACGAAATTATTTTCGTATTGATCGTATTATTAAATTTGTTTGAGTTAGTGATGTGATCCATGATACGAGGGCACGTTCATGTAAGAATTCATTGATTGTTGAGGAAGGGCCTATGACTAGGTCACCAGCAAAAGCATGTCAAAGTAGTAATGGGACTACTTGCTCAACAAATCGAGTGAGATTCTTGAGTCTTGTAATCGCGGGGTCAATGCATTGCCAATGATTGTGTTGATTTTTTGGTTCAATATCTTTGAATCAAGCTTAAACATTGATTCTTAGCTTTCTTGGGATGAACCAATTTTGTGTGGGTTTCGTAGCTTCAATTGCTACGTGGGTTCGCATTAGTTGGTATCAGATCTTTGCTCCAAAAATTAAGATTATATCATTTAATTCCTTATTTGTTTTTGTATGAGTCCTTATCTTCGTTTTTTGTGCTCTTCGTCTTTGTGTCATTCAATCTAATTAAGGTACCAAAAAAATTTAAAAATCATTTGTGCACTAAATTAGTGCCCAAATCAATCCGTTTTCAATTTTTTGGACTCTTTGTTGAGTTCTAGCACACTATGAAAAAAAAAATGTCCCATCCAAATTCAAGAAATACTTTCTTGAATTTATCCTTAGCGTTTAATTCAAAGTTCGAATCCTACCCTCTTGAATCGTTCTAGATCACTTTCCTTACTCAATTCTTTGTTTGGACTCCACAAGAGTTAAATTTTGATTGAGATGAAATTAATTTTTCGAAACACTTGCAAGAAAGCAATGAGTAGAAAAAGATAGAGCGGGGAGACTAATAGAGGGAAAAAATTTAAATCGAGTGATACACGAGTGTACACACGTAAGACAAATATTAACTAGAATTAGGATGTCTGACAAAGAATATTATACTTCAAGCGACAAGAATAGTCAAGTCATCATGATGGATGAGGTGATACGATGATTTGAAAGGTTGTTTGGTGATATGGGAGATAGAATGGATAGGCAAGAGGCGTGGACGGAAAGGCAGGACACGTTGCTTGCTAATTTGCATAGGGAACAACTTAGAAAAGTTCCTAACACAAGAAGCCAAGGTAGACAGGATAATAGAGCAATTTTGCTGGTGAATGTGAAGTAGATAGTGACATTAATGAGAATACATTGGTGGATGTCGAACTGGAAGAATGAGGGATAGAAGAATTAGGCATGAAAGGAGGTAGAGAACCTATTGGAGATGGTGTTGATAGAAGTATGAGATATATCAAAATAACAATTCCTTTGTTCAAAGGAATGAGTGATCCAAAGGCATACTTGAAGTGGAAAGAGAAATTAGAGTTGATATTTGATTGCCCAACTATTCGGAGAAAAAGAAAGTAAAGATTGCGGTACTTGAATTTACCGATTATGCTATCATTTGGTAGGATCAAGTAGTAACATCTAGGATGAGAAATCATAAGAGGCCTATTAATACATGGGAAGAAATGAAAGTATTCGTGAGGAAGAGGTTTGTGTCTAAACATTGTTATAGGGAGCTTCATCAAAAAATGCAAAACATCTACCAAGGTTCTCGAAATGTGGAGGATTATCATAAGGAGATGGAGATTGCTATGATTAGAGCGAATGTTGAAGAGGATAGGGAGGTCACCATGGCCTGATTTTTGAATGTTTGAATAAGGAGATAACTAATGTGGTAGAGTTTCAACATTATGTGGAGTTGTAAGACATGATATATGTAACTTTAAAGGTGGAGAGGCAGTTGAAGAGAAAGGGAGCGGCTAGATCTCCATTAGATTCTAACTCTTCTCGAAAATTGAAGTGGGATTATAATAGAGATAATGGGGCTATTTCGAGTAGTAAGATTGAACAACCAAGGGAAAATGAGGAAGTTGCTAGCAAAATTACACCCAAAATGAATTTCCAACCTTCTAAGAATCGAGATATCAATTGCTTTAGGTGTTTGGGATCAAACCACATTGCTTTTCAATGTCCAAACAAAATGGCAATAATTTTGCGAGATAATGAAGAAGCGATGAGTGATGCTAACGGTGATTGTGATGGTGATGGTGATGGTGATGGTGATGATATGGCTGCATTAGTGGATGCTAGTGATGGAGGAGATTACCCGCTAAGAGGTGAGTTACTTGTGGTAATGCATGCTCTCAATGCACAAATTAAATTGGATGATGTGAAATAGCAATGGAAAAACATATTTCATACTAGATGCCATGTCAAAAATAAGGTATGTAGTTTGATTATTGATGGGAGCAGTTGTAAAATATTTCTAGTAATACACTTGTTGAGAAATTATGATTGACTACAATAAAACATCCTAAGCTTTATAAATTGTAGTTGTTAGATGAATGTGGAGAGGTTAGGGTATGTAGGCAAGTTTTAGTGAATTTCTCAATTGGGAGGTATAGTGATGAAGTGATGTGTGATGTAGTTCCTATGCATGCTGAGTACATTTTGTTGAGAAGGTCATGGTAGTATGATAGGAAGGTGAAACATGATGGATTCAATAATATGTACAACTTTGTAAAGATGGGAGAGCTACTACTCTTGTGCCATTAACACCACAATAGGTCTATGAGGACCAATTGAGATTGAAAGGTGAGGAAGAAAAGAAAAAACAAAGAAAGATGAAAGGAGATTAGGAGGGAAGATGGTGAGGTGGCTAATTGTGAGGGAAAAAGAGCAAAACCACCAGATAGAAAAGAAAGAGAAACAATTTAGAGGAGAAAAAAAAAATCAAAAGTGAGTTTCTATACAAAAAATATTGATATTGAGAGGGCTTTAGTGAAAACTAACAAACCCCTCCCTAATTTGAATATTTCTTTATTACAGGGACTCAAAAACTCGTTCCATAAAAACTTATTTAGTGGGATACCACCCATTGAGTATCCAGTTGATTCGATGTAAGTGGAGAATTTAATGAGCATTGAAGGAGAAGCATTCAACTATGGCATGGTAAAGAATCAATACCCCATACATAGGTTAGATGATGGTCTAACACGTAGTAATATTTTTTTTCACATAGAGCGTGTACTTTTACACGTATTAATGCATCTAATATTTCTATGAGAGTAAGTAATAAGTCATTTGTCATATGCATTCATAGGCAATCAATTACTAGTTAATGGGATTCTAGTGTGTTGCAAGAAATTAATTGTGCATAATGGACATTTGAGGTGCATTTTTGGTGATTTGAGGCATGAGAATCTATAATCTTGAAGTCCTTAACTATTTTGGTTCGAATTTATGGAATATGTTGGGAACCAATTTACTATCATCTACTACTTCTACTACACAATTTGATATGGTTTATAGTTTAAATCCGTTAACTTTGTTTAGTTTAATTCCTTTAACTATTATTATAAGTGGTGGTTTAGATAGAAAGCAGATGATTGAATTATATGCATTTCAAGGTAGCAAAAGGAAGAGGCGTAAAGTATTCGAATCAAGTGATTGGATTTGGATGCTTAGACAAAAATGACTTGTTCGAATGCAAAAAAGGTCAAGATTACATCCTAGATGAGATGGATCATTCCCGTTATTGAAAACATTGAAACTAAGGACTACAATTTGGATCTTTAAGGTAAGTTTATGATAATTTACATTTTTTCTTTTTATTAGCTTTCTCTCTTTGGTGAAGGTACAGATTCGAGGTCGAATCCTTTCGAAGAGGGAGGGAATGACGTGACACATGATATGAGAGCAAGTCCGGGTAAGGATCCATTGATAGTTAAGAAAGGGTCTATGACTAGGTCGTGAGTGAAGCAAGTCAAAGAAGCAATGTGACTACTTGTTCAAGCAACAGTGGACGATAAATTGATTACGGTAAGCAAATGGACAAGTTTCATGTTTGGCATAGATGATGAAACGAAGTTGAGCAACTTGATTTAAGCAATGAAACCACAACTATTCACGACATGCAATCACATTCTCCTTTATAGAAACCAAATAGGAGGATTTCAGTTGGTATAGGCAACTCCATAGATTTATACTATGCGGCCATATAGTACATTCCTAGACGCGGATATTTCAAATTGCAAGCAATCTTCTGTTTTAGTTAAAACTCTATTTTGTGATAATTTTTGTTATTTTTAAGGCTTAATTATATTTTTAAGTAGGTTTTATTGGTTCCATATAAATAGGATTCATTCCACATATTATAAAACACACAATTTAAGAGATATTATTGCGAGGAATATTGCTTTCTTCTCCCTCTTCATTGAATTTGCATATTGCTTTCTTCTCCCTCTTCATTGAATTAATTTTGAACTTATCAAGAATTAAATTTTTTTGGCATTCTATGGTTTAAGTAAGGTTCATAAGTTTTGTGATCACAGGGTCAAGATATTGTTAGCGATTGTTTTTGTTCTTTGGTCCAATAATTTATTGGGTCGGTTTTTTCAAACGTTGATTCTTGACTTTCTTGGGTTTATTTTAATTCGTCGTGGGTTCCGTAACTGCTATTACTACGGTTCGCATAATTGAGCTCAATGTTTCACGACTTCTAAATTTCAACATATGTGATTAATTCACAGGACCGTTGAAGAAAATTGCACTTAAGTTAGTGAGAAAGTTAGAGGGGAAAACAACCATTTATGCTTGTACCTAATTATCAAATCTCGAAAGGGAATAAAATACATATACGTGCCCGTTAGAGGAAAGAATTACAAATTTATTGGCTTCTGTGATCGTATGTGTTCCGGAAGTTCGGTTTTTTACTTATAGTGGAAAAAAAAAATACTAATAATTAGATTAGGTGGTCTAGGATCAACTAGACCTAATCTAATTATTGGAGTTTGGATAATATATGTTTGATCAAGTCCCTGTGGTAGCTCTATAAATTATTGAACTTAATTACGGTAATTATAATGGTTTTGGACTTGTATATTATAATAAACTTTAGTACTTAGTTGTAATTACTATAAATGTGTAAACTTAATTATAATTATAATTGAAGTTCTAGGACTACCCATGTACTTAAATGTAAACTAATTAAATTTGGACTTTAATTAAAACTCCTATTTGAATTTTATTTAAAACTTATATTTGAAAATGAAATTATTATTGTACATATATTGAATTTTTTTTTATCTTTATAAATAGAGACTAGATTAACATAAAAATCCTAGAACAATTATAATACATAATTTCTTGGTATTCAAATTTGGAGAGAAAAAAAAAAAGAAAGAAAATAATTATTTTCTTATTTTTCATATGTCCCGTCCAAGAATTAGTTTCTTGATTTAACTAAAAGAATGTGCCTATCCATCAGTGTAGTCTTGATTTTGAAGAATACCATAGAATACTTATAGGTTTGGAGCATTAAGATCTTGGAATTAAAAAGTTGGAAGCTCGTGATCCAAAAAGTTAGAAGTTCGTCATTCAAAACTAATTCAAGAATTGAAAATAAAATTTAGGTAAATATTCGAATCCTTTATTCTGAATATAACATAAACGTGAATATTTAGACTATTTTGTATATTGAATTAAAAAAAATCTGAGTAATTCTGCTTCCGCTTCCCAACAATACCACCACCAAATGAGTAAATACTGAAAAACGCATAGATCGACCCTAACAATACCTAGAGGAGGTGAGTAGGTATTAACAAGTCACCAATTAATTATCTCTAGATGGTTAATCATGCAAGTCATTTTTACCTATGTTTAAATACCACAGATGATACAATTAATAAATAAAGTAGTAAATAACAAATCACAGAGAAACCCAATTAGGAAACACTCCGAGCACTTTGCCAGTCAATCCATTATAAACGATTCGTAACTTACAGTCTACCAGACTAGACGATAACACGTACTATCCGATCTCCCCTAAACTAATTTCACCTGCAATTTTCAAAACTCTCATGGATTCTGCTATTCTGCAGCAACTCCTACCTTTATGCAATCTATATATATATAATTTAATTGCATCCGAATTTTCGATAAATAGATACATCATGTAAGCATTAGCAAAAAAAATCTAGATATCTACTATATACTCTCCCCCTATCAACAAAAACACATAAGAACTACCAATATATACTCCTCCTTTTGTCACATAATGAAAATGGGAAAGCCTAGAACTAGGAAGCACCGACAGCATCAACAGAGTTTGTCCTCTCCTCGAAACCAGCATCATCCTAGTGGCGACGAATCCATCGAAGTCCACGTTGAATGTATCCGACAGTACCATGAAGCATAGCGAACTTGGCAATGTGTTGATCAACTATAGCACGTAGCTGCGTAATCTCCGCTATCATACAAGTATGTTGCTCGATAAGCACCGTCATTTGACCCAAAAGAGCCACCGAAGGGTTGATAGGAGCAGAAGCAGACTTAGGAGGAGGTGGAGGAACTGACTCGGACGAAGGAGGAGCCTAGGTTTCTGTAGATCAGACAGTTGAGGAGCAGTAGAAAATGAAGGAAAATTGGAAGGGTCAAAAGAATCATGGTCATCAATCGGATCAGCCGGTATAGTCGGGTTTGACTTTACGTGCTTAGAAGAAGCATGAGACCTCCTACTCTGGGCAATGGTAGTATGGCCAATCAATCGAGAAACCTGCCTCGGAACCCCTTCTGGAAAACTGACTCCTAAGGTTGTCACCAAGTGGTATATCAAACACGTATAGGACTGCATCGAAATTTGCTGGCATATGAAGGAGGGTAATTAATGAATCGCTATGCAGAAGGACATAGAGAAAATGAGTCTTCTCCATCAGTAATGAAGAAGTGTGGGAGACTGACCATAGATTTATGCACATAATGCGCAACAGAATCTAGTGCTCGATTGGAATCGCACCTGGACCAACTCAAACGGTGTGTTCAACACCGTCGAACGGACTAATGAGTCCACCAGAAGTAAATCAGGAGTGAGGTAGTGAAATAGGGAGTGGATGACTTGAGGAATATGAATATGACGTCCGGAGTAATCTTAATAGTCGTACCCAGAAGAAAAATCCTAAAAGACGAACCGGTAACATCATGGATGTTAGCGTATAACTCTTATAGTAACAGATTCGGTGGGGGTACTAACTCAACTAGTAGAGGCTCCCAACCACGAGAAGTGAGAATAGCGACGATGTTGGGGAACATGTCAGACATAATGAACCTAGGCCTACTATAGGAAGTTGAGGTACTAGGAGAGGAAAGGGTTGTGCGTGCTCTTTTAAGCGGCATCTGAAAGAAATGAATCACAACATTAAAACCTCGTTATAAAATGAACTAATGCAAGATATGTATGAATGTATGTAAAAAGAGACAAGTACGATAACATGCACCCTAGCATGAATGCATGACGACATGTAGTGATGCCCAGACGTAAGTGACGTGAAGACATGACGCATGCCAAGATGTCTAGACGCATGGACGTGACGTCATGACGAAGTAACGTGACGTAACGTCACCATGCGATGCCAAACCAAGCACCTCCAAGCATATCTAACACAAAAGCACACTCCCAATAAAAAATTCGACATCAACAAAAGACCACATATCCCAACCTCAATTAACCAAAGTCGATTAACCAACTAACAAAATATAACTTCAAATCAACCATCCCAACTTTTACAATGTCAATCACCACTCAACAATACCACGTTCAACACACAATCACATCCAAGTAACCCAGTGAACTTCAATGCACAATGAACAATGCAAAAATTATGTCAGAATCTTCCAAGAAACTCAATGTGAGTTAAAATCGTGCAAAGTCTCATGATAATCTATCACATGGTCCGAAACATGTAGTACAATTTCAAACACACAATTAATGATCGCCAAACAATGAAAAAATCCAATGAGAATCACAAGACAAGCGAAAAATCAAAAAATTTGAAATTTACCTTTGAAAGTGAATGATTTGATGAAATAGTTGCTCAATGAAGTGGAATATGTGGATTAAAGTGATGGGAAGACAATAATTTTATGTGAGTGATGATTAAAGTGGAGAGAAATCAAGTGAGAAAATGGGTAAAATGCGTGAAAACCCTTGAAAAATAACGTTAAAATTCAAAATGACGGTCTGTCGCTCGAGCGAGGGTCGAGTGACAAGCGAGTGAGGTTGCTTTTGCTGCTGTTGCTAGGGCTGGACAAAATTCTTGAACCGAACCCGAATCGAATCGAACCGAACCAAGCGATTCTTCGTAAGTTAAATACCCGAACGAGTATCTGAATCGAGAACTGATGGATTTGGATCAGTTTTCAATTCTAGACCAAGAATCGAAAAACCAAATCTAAATAATTTTTAAATTTTTTATGTTGAATTAATTAAATTATTTTAATTTTTTCTAAACAAATTATCAAATTAATCAAACAAACCAGCCAAGTCTAGCCAAATTAATTTTTTGTTAGCCCAACATTTGGGCCTTAGCCTTATCCTTATCCTTCCCCCTTTCCATTCCACTTTTATTTGGTAAGTAGCGCATACTCCAGCATAAACCCAAATTATTTGATAATTTTAAAACATACATCACTATTCCCAAATCAATTTTGAAGTTCCTTCATTTCACCGGTGACGGTAGCCACTGATTAAATCAAATAGTTTGTAAGTATTACCAATACTTAAATATATTTTATTTTTATAACTTTTAATTTATATTTTATTTTCTTTATGCAGGTCGCTTGAAACAAATGAATTATTGATATAGATCACTGATGTTTTAATATTAGTATCTACTTTTTAGTATTTATATAAATTGAATTAATTTTATTGAACAACTTGTTATTTATATGTTTTTAAATTGGGCTACGTTAATTTGTAAAAAATTACGAATGAATATTTCATTAATTGTATTTATGTAGTATTGCTGTAAATGTTAAAAAATTTAATTATGGTACGGAATCGAACAGAACTGAATCGAACCTAAATGGTTCCATAATTATATTTACCCGACAATTTTATTTAATAAATACTCGAAAATTTTGGGTCTGTTCGATTCTGAAGAGAGCCGAGCCAAACCGACCTATGTTCAGCTCTAGTTGTTACTTGAGTGTGTTCCAACGATAGGCTGGCGACACGTCAATTGACAGAAATAGCACCAAACATTTAAAAATTAGGAAAAATAGCCAATTTTTTAATAACATGCAAATTAAGCTCACGACATCTCGGTAATGAAAATCATGTATGCAATAACAAGTCAAGCATTATCAGAAATACTTTTCCCATGTACTAATTAAGTTCAAGATGGAGTAAAGTGTATAAATGATTCATGCGTGTAAAGTGCCACTATTTTCTCGTGAAAATGACTTCAAATCTTAAATTTGTGAGAAAGGACATGCAAACATTACTGTTAAATAAGTATGATCCCTAATGATGAAAGTCAAACTCGAATAAATTTTAGAACCTACAAACGAGCTCAATTATACAATAAATTTTATTTTCTCCCCTGAATTTGAGCATATAATAGTTTTATCACTTTTTTCATGAATAACATCTTATATGCAGACTCTGTCCATTAAGTGACTAAATTGACCCATGTAATGAGCCTTAAACCGGTTAACCCAAGTCAGTTGACCTATGCACCGGGTTATGGGAAACCTATCAAGCTTAATTACTCGAGTTAAATATGTTTCGAACAAGAGTATAAGATGAACTAAATCGTTAATCACTTTCTTTTTTGATAATGTAACAATATAGTGAGACTATCATGAGTTAAAGTTATCTAAATGTAAATCAATTCATGTTCAATGTCACCCTACTAACACGTGACTGTCATCCCAAATCTTACACACGCGGTCCAGACTTACTCACAAGACCATAGAGTGTGCAGTACAGATGATTACATGACGACACATATACTCAATACTCTACATTAAACCGAACCAAACAATGAAAATATCAGTGTAAAACAGATAAATGCTTACCTGGTCACACATAAAATCATAACGATGTATCGTTTGCTAAAATAAAATATTTTTGTGATTTTTTCATTTTTTTGAAAATAATATTTAAAACAAATAAATGCAAACAAAAAAATAACATAAAAATAAATGTGATGCATACATGAATGAATAGACACAGTGAACTGCACATGCATGCAATTAAATGTCAAATCAGGGTGAAATTTGAATGTTTTTACCATGAAGAGTACAACTATTTTCACGACCTTTCATGTCGCTCCTATTAACCCAGACTTTCTTAGAAGTGGAAGTTAATTAAGTTAACCAAGTCATCATCTTAATTAAGTGGCTAACTTGATTGGTAAG
>CAIGRS010149823.1:0-13071 GCA_903798395.1 Fraxinus floribunda | reverse complement strand
TAATTATGGGAAACGGATATAACAGGAGCTTAATTATAGGAAATGGATATATATATATATATATATATACACACACACACACACACACACACACACACACACACACACACCTGATTTTTGAATTTCCAAACAATACACTTGATTTTTGAATTGGTATACTCCCAACCACTGATTTTTGATTTTTCCCCTTTTTTAAACATGTGAGGCACACCAATGTGAAGAGCCTGGACATGTAGGTTTTGCTCATGTACTTGGAGCAAAAAACTTGATATTTTAAGCGTGAGATGACTGGCAGAAAGCATCAGTTTGGTGGTCAAAATTGAGTGGCTTAATTTTGAAGCAGTCGTGGTCGTTTACTTCACATGGTTATCTCGTTCCTTACTAAGAAATATATAAGAGCTTGTAAGCTAATAATTTTAAAGATATTTATTTATTTGTAACTTTCTTTTTAAAAAGTATAGTAAATAAAAAATAATTAGACGAGATGTTGGATATATAGTTGCAATGGAGTCAAAAAACTGTCCGTTTGTCTCCATGTAAAATTAAATTCTTTAATTTTCATAATTATTTTCAACCCTACATTCACATAATAAAATATTTTGCAAGTAAATTTAAAACATTTTCTTACTTTTTAACTATACATTTTCTAAAAAAAAAAAATCACCATTTAAAACATTATTATTATTATTATTATTATTATTATTATTATTATTATTATTATTATTATTATTATTATTATTTTCCAATAATAACCATCAAACAGAGGCTAAATCTCAAGCGAGAGATCGAACTTTATAAAAATATTTCAAATGATGAAATTGAAATCTCATCTATTGTCTTCACAATAACGACAACGTACTAATAAATGAAAATTTTAAATAAAGATTTTATTGTATCTATTTCTATTATAGAATTTGTTATAAATAATTGTTTAAGTATAAACCATGTAAAAAAAATATTATGGCATTTTCAGTTCAATTGAGCAATTTAAGTTGAACGAGTAAGCTTTTTAAGCGGACTGAATAGAATTATTTTATTTCTTAAGACAAAACTAGAAGATAAGTAGTGTAATAGTAGAGACTAGGTGTTATCCTTTTCGTTGTCCCACAAATACGTATTTAATACCTCAACATATCGTATGTTTATAGCGAACAAAAAGTTGTTTATTTGACTATCCCAACTATACATTTTGTAAATCTAGCCACATCACCATTTCATAGCAAATTAATGGTTAGATACAAAGATGTAATGTATTGATACATCAAAAATTATGTTGGCATCTCCCATATATGTTGAGGTATAAAAAAATATATTGATGAGACAATCGAGGGGATAACATTGTGGACTCATAATAGTTAACAATTAATTTATTTATGCAAAAGTTCCCATTGAATCTTCCATCAAATCCTCCCCAAAGGCAAAAATTCCATCTAACCAAAGGAATTGTATTTCTTATGTAGCTTCCACACTGTTTTTCACAAATTTTCTTCACGAAGTTAAAAATTGGATTGTCTGCTTCGTTTCATAGGAGCTAGAGGATTAAAATTTGAAATTATTAGTTGATGCAAAAGAGTAGCTCAGATTAAACCACAATTTCACAAAGCTTTTGAGATTATAAGTTGGTGGATTACATAAAATGTGTGGTTAAAATGTGAAAGAATTTATGGGTACAATGAAATATATAGTTAAAAATGAAGTTTAACCAATTTATATATAAATTCATAGTAATAATTAGCTACATTTAATAAAATACAAAATCTGCGTAACAGCAAGTCTAGACATATACGTTGTAGACATAATACAAGTTCGATGATTGCTCTTAAATAAAACAATACCAATTGTTTCATCAAAGAATAACCCATCGAATCCGTATATAAAATGATTATCTAGAGAGAGAATAGATTGTGCATTCAAGAAGATGGTTTAAATCCTAAATTTAATGAGTCAACTTAATGAAAATATAACCTAACAACTGGAGATCTCATTAACTAAGTTCAAAAGAAAAAACTAATTATAAATGATTTAATAAGAAGCACTTTGGAGTTTTAACTCCAAATTTCTATGATACAAATAAATGTTGCCTCAAAAGATTAGTTAGGACAAGCTATGCCTTTAATGATAACTATATCTTGTAAACACTACGAATGGAGTATTGTATGGTATTGTTTACAAATATTCCCTGTGAGNGACCCATCCTGCATCTTGCCTTCCAGTAGAGCCCATGCCTTCCAGGAGAATATCTGCCTTCCAAGAGCCATCAGGAATCGAACTCACGATCTCTGATCTGCCAACCTTGAAGCGCCCTCATGATAACTATATCTTGTAAACACTACGAATGGAGTATTGTATGGTATTGTTTACAAATATTCCCTGTGAGTGCGAAATTGGGCGGTTCAAATGAGAAGTGTACTTAGGTAATTTTTTTAGCGTACTTGCAGAACCCAAGAGGGTTCATGACCAATATAATGAACAATTTAGAGAATCAAAATTTGATATGAAAGATAACGTGTTTAATCTATTATTAAAGGCTTATAATAACGACCGACACTTCAAAAAGTTGTGTTATTGATTAGCTAAACAAGTTAGATATATTGTTACTAAAAAACGTTCTAACAAAAGTTAAGTATCTTGATGCCTTATATTACAAATAGTATTTTTTTTCGTTTTCCTTGTTTTGAGTCAACTTCTTCTATTCATATGTGGAGTGTTGAAATTTAATGATTTTAATATTCATGAATTGAAAAAGTCGTCAACTGGTCGAGGACTAATCACAATTTTTCAAATGCAAATTATGTATGAATTATACTATGTGTACATAAAAGTACACGTAGCCTTTTACAGAATTGCCAAATGGCAACCCCCTATTGGGGCATGGATCTTACCATGTAACCATAGCAAGATTCATTATGTATATTGAAGGTCATAATTTTTCAGATTGGTGTTACTATGCAAAGAGATGTATAAAAAAAGTCATGAACATTGATAAAGGGCGTGATCTAGACCCTCAAATTGTGTCCCAATCTGAAAAGGTGTAATATAATGTTTCAAATTAATTTATTTGACAAAATATGCACATATTCGAAAGAGACACATTCAATCTATAAATCAAATCAATTTCTTTATATATTCTTCATTCCGAACCAATTTGAAATAATTAATTTCAGGAAATGCATCTTTATTTATTGAAACATTCTAATGAACAATATGTTAGAAATGATTTTTTAAGTTAGTGGAACGGTCAAATTTGAGCTCCAGTATTAGTAGGACTCGTGCTTCGATTTTAACGAGACAAAATGTATTCACATTCTACTCCGTTAGATGATTAACGTGATATATTTACCTATCGAAGATCATTTAGAATTGAATAAAATATTTGATTTTAAAGTAACACATTTGAAACTATAAACTAGTGAATAATTTGAAATTGCCAAGTTCTTGTCCTATGTAGGAAAGTTAGGAAATTTTTGTTTGATTTATATAGTGGAAGTTTGACAATTGTGTTTGGGCTCTAAGGAGTACAAATAGTCATTGAAAGGGGGAAGATCTAGATCCTAATGTGTTCGATCCAAAGCCTTCACGTGCGTCGTCCCTATCGTTCGGTTTGTTCGACACGACACGACACGAGCACGAGCACGAGTTCGGTTCATCAGCGAGTATGGGTGGGACATCATCCTATATGTATTTTTTGAACAAAATTTATTTAAACTTTTTGGGCTAAATTGCAATTAATTAAATTCTTGGGTACTAAATTAAATTAATTTTTTTTTCGTTGGCTTATTTTTGGGTATTTTTTGTGTACTATTCTATTAACAGACTTAACAGACGAATTGTTTCAATCCAAACAAAGGCGTTTGCACATTTTTAAGGGCTATTTGAACAGTGACGACTGTTCTAAAAAAGCTTGGAGAGCTTTAGAGTGGCCATGAATATATCTATAAATAACAACACTACTGCCAGAAAATTTACACAATTATTATTGCAATCATTCTCTGTTTTGAATCTCATTTCCTCACTCATATTTTGATACTCTTCGAAGTTTAAATACTTCTTTAAGTTCGTTGGATCTCCTTTAGATTGTTGTGTTGCTTCCATAGAGACGAAATACGTTGTATCCTGAGAGAAGAATGCTGAATGCCTTTATCACCATTAAAGGGAGCAAATTTGTCTTAAGGATGTATCGTGAATTCAGTGGGCTCGATTATCATTCTCATCCTGTTGATCATCCCGTTACACTGTTAAAATTTATTTATTTATTTTTGCAAGTGGAAGTATCTTTAGATTGTTTGAATGAGGAAATTATACTCCAAAAACAACAATCTCGAGATGAAATTTGAATTTTTGATTTGTTATTCTTCTACTCTTTCTTATTGTTTATCTTTGGAAATTTTTCAGAAATGGCTACTTCCAGTGTTCCACTCTCTAATATGACTGGAAAAAATCAAGAAATTTAATGGTTCAGATTTTAAGTGTTGACAACAGAAAATACTTTTTTTATTTGGAAACATTAAGTCTGATAAAATTTCACCTTCATACAACTAGGATGAAAGTGCCATTGAGAAACATGCTACAATTGATGCATAGAAGTACTCGAATTTTCTATGTAGAAACTATGTACTCAATGGATTGGATGACACATTATATAATGTGTATGTAATGAGAAGTTTTTGAAAAAACTGTGAAAATCTTTGGACACAAGTATAAAATCGAAGATGATGGCACGAAGAAATTTGTTGTCAATTATTTTTTGGATTAGAAAAAGATTGATGACAAGACTATTGTATCCTAAGTTCAAGAACTTCAAATAATACTCAGCGATTTCCATTCCAAAGATATGAAACTAAGAGAATCATTTCAAATTACTGAACTGATCAAAAAATTACCGCCTTCGTGGAAGAACTTCAAGAATTACTTAAAGCATAAGGAAATGAAACTTGGACATATCATTATCTGGTTGAGAATACAAGAAGACAATCGAAACTCTGAGAGAGGATTGGAGCATTTCATTTGATGGAATCAAAGGTCAATATCATGGAAGGAGGTTCCAAGACTAACAAAAAGAGGAAGCACAATGGCGAAGGGAAAACTGGTTTTTCAATACTCCTTCAAAGTTTAAAAGCAACTGTTACAATTGCGATAAGGCAAGAAATCGGTCCAAGGGTAGTTGGAAGCTAAAGAATGTCAAAGGAAAACCTCCTTAGTTTAATTTAACATAAAATGAAAGCCTTTCTAATATGGTGCAAGACATGAATCTTTCTGTGGTCATTTCTGAATGCGACTTAGTAGGTAATATTAAGGAATGATGGGTAGATACTAGAGTTACTCTCTACATATGTGCAAACTGCTCGATGTTCTCTACCTACAAGGCGATGGATCGTGATGAAGAACTCTATATAAGAAACTCTTCATCTTCTAAAGTTGAAGGACTTGGAATGAGAGCGTTGAAACTAACAAGTGGAAATGAGCTCATATTGAATGATGTTCTTCATCAAAAGAATACGGTATCTGGTTTCTTGTTAAGAAAAAACAGGTTTAAGTTAGTATTTGTATTTGATAAATTTGTACTTACTAAGAATAAGGACTACCTAAATGAGGGGCTCTTTAAGATGAATGTAATAATTATCATACCTCATGCTATGCATAAAATTACACCTTCTTCTTATTTATTTCAGTCATTTAATATTTGGCACAAACAATTAAGATATGTAAACTTTAATCAAATTGGATCTGTTGTCAAAGTGCGATTTAGATCCTAATCATAAATGTGATTTACTCTTTCGTTCTGTCAGAAGAAGTACCGAATCCCTAGATTAACTCACATTGATATATTTAATTTAAAATTTGTTCAAACTAAAGGCGGTAAAAAGTACTTTATCAATTTTATCGATGATTACACCCAATATTGATATTTACTCAAAAGCAAAGATGAGGTAATTGAAGTGTTTAACCACTATAAGTTAGAGGTTGAGAACTAACTAAGCAAAAAAAAAAAAAAAAATTAAGACAATAAGAAGTGATAGAGGAAGTCTGTTTGAAACATGGAATTATTCATCAAACTACTGCACCTTATTGTCCTCAATCTAATGATATTGTTGAATGCAAGAATCGAAATTAAAGGAGTTGATGAATGCTATGTTGATAAGATTGTGATTACCTGAGAACTTGTGGTAGAAAGCTTTGCTCTCTACCAATTATATTCTCAGCAAAAGACCATATCTCAAAACACACAAGATACTTTATAAATCATGAAAAAGTCACAAATCTAAGTATAAATGCTTAAAGGTTTGGGGATATTTGGCTAAGGTAGCGGTTCGAAAGCCTAAAAAAGTTACATATGACCTAAAATTATTGAACGTGTATTCATTGGTTATGCCTACCATAATAGTACGTACATATTTATTTGTTCATAAGTCTAAAATTCTTAATGTGCATGTTTATATGATTATTGAATCGAGAGATGCTACATTTTCGGAAAATATTTTTCCTTATAATATGTAAAGTGAATCAAATCTATTAAAGAGATCATGTGAAAATGAAGAGATTATATATCAAGCATCTATAAACGAGAAAGAACCTGGACGTAGTGAGAGGTATAGGACGGCAACATCCTTTAGGGTTGATTTTCTAACAATTTTGTTAGAAAATGAACCTCAAAGTTATACAGAGGCTATGTCATCTACTGAAACTTCATATTGTAAAGGAACTGTTCACAGTGAAATTGAATCCATACTACAAAATAATACATGGGAATTAGTAGACCTTCCGCCCAGCAATAAATCATTCGGGTACGTATGAATTTTCAAAAGGAAAATGAAGATAGATAGATCAATCGAGAAATATAAAACTAGACTTATCGCTAAAGGCTACAAGCAGAAAGAAAGTCTTGATTATTTTGATATATATTCACCTATAGCTAGAATTATTCCAAAAGTATGCTCATAACGATAGTAGGATTGAGTTCTTTGGATAAACATCAAATAGATATCAAAACGACTTTCCTAAATAGTAAATTAGATGAAGAAATTTATATGGAGCAACCTGAAAGACTTGTTGCCTTAGGACAAGAAAAGAAAGTATGCTGACTTATTAAATCACTTTATAGATTAAAGTAAGCTCAAAGAAATGGCAAGAAAAATTTGACAAAATTATGGTGTCAAATAGTTTCAAGATTAACGAGTGTGCCAAACGTATGTATGTCAAGAACGCTCAAAATGGATATGTAATTTTCATACGTAGATGACATGCTAATCATGTGTAATAATGATACCATCATTCAAACTACTAAATTGATGTTATAAGTAAGTTTGAAATGAAGGATTTGGGTGCTACCGATATTATATTAGAAATTAAAACTCCTAAAATTCGATAGTCTCATATTATCTCAATCACACTACATTGAGAAGAAATTTGACGAGTTCAAGAAATATGATATTGTTCATATGAAAACACTGATGGATGCTTGTACGTATCTCATTTCTAACACCGGTAATAATAAGTTTCAATTGGACTATTCTCGTATTATTGACAGTTTAATGTATGTCATGAACTGCAATTGACTTGATATTGTTTACTCTATTAGTAGTTAAGTGGATATACGAGTAATCCAAGCACTGAGCATTGGAAGACAATTGTTAGAGTTTTAGAATATTTAAAACATACCAAAAACTTTAGATTGTACTATTCGATATAGTAGTACTTGAAGAATACTATGATGCAAATTGGATATCATTTACTAAAAACTCTGAGTCTAAAGCTAGGGAAGAAGTCGAATGACTACGAAGCTTTCTAGAAGTATTACATGCTAGGTAAAACATGTACCCACTATGTGTCCATTGTAATAGTCAATTGGCAACTGGAAGGACACATAATGCGATGTATAACGGTAAATCTCTACATATATGTCGTAGACGTAATACCGTTAGACAATTGCTCTCTACTGATATTATTTCTGTAGATTATGTGAAATCAAAAGAAAATATTACGGATCAGCTAACTAAAGGTTTGACGAGAGAGCAAGTAGAAAATTCATCGAAGGGGATGGAGTTCAAACTGATAAATAACCAAGAGTTTCTATGGTGACAACGTAACCTAGTTAACTAGAGATGTCAAGATCTAGGTTTAATGAGACAACCAAACTGTTGAAAACTTAGTATGCATTAGGGAAACTTATTTTTCCTACCTATTCCTATGATAATATAGCACCAAAGTACTATAAAATATGTTAAGCAACGCTTTTAATGATCTCTATATTTTGATTCGCTTAAGTGGAGTATAGCTAAATACTCTTTATGGAGATCATCTATGTGGGTGAGAAGGGATTGCTTTTGTGAATTATGTGAAGAGAAAATTCTCTAAAAATACTCATGAATGATGAGACATCCAAGGCTAAAATGGACACAAATGCGAGAACCAATTGTATTTGAAGGGAATGTGTGACTTCTATTGTTTAGGTTTATACGAACAGTTGAGTGTTCAAAATTTCTTGCTAGTGATTGGCTAAGTAAATCTGATAGCTCTTACTAGAGAAAGTTCAAAGTGTTTGGCTACGTATTACGATGCAGTTTCTCTTCGGTTATACTCAATATTCATATTAGTTGTTTTTGAAAAAGCCGATATATTTCATTCACATGGAGGATTGTTGGAAACGATTTTTGAAGTTAGTAAAATTTGTCAAATTTGAACTCCAATTTCAGTGGGATCCGTAATTCGATTTTAACGTGAACAAGTATATTCATGTTTTGCTCTACGAGGTGATTAACATGATATATTTACTTATCGAAAATCATTTAGAATTGAATGAAATATTTGACTTCAAAGTAACCAACTTGAAATTATAAATTAGTGAAGAATTTGATTTAATTAAAAATTGCTAAGTTCTTGTTTCACATTGAAAAGTTAGAAAACTTTTGTGTGGTTTATATAGTGGATGTTTAGCAATTGGATTTGGGCCTCAAAGGGTATCAATAATCTTTGGAAGGAGGGAAGCCTATATCTTGGGTTTGATCTTGTGTCCACACATGCGTTTAAACATTGCCATAAAATAGCCGCCACTCTGACCATTTTCATTGCAGTCATTCTCTGCTTTGAATCACATCCCCTCTCTAATACTCTAATACTATTCTTCAAAGTTTAAACACTTCTTTTAGTTCGTTGGAACTCTTATAAATTTTTGTGCTGGTTCTATAGAAGACGAAATTTGTTCTATCCTGAGAATGTCTTTAAAATCATTGAAGGGAGCAAGTTCATTTTAAGGACACATCGTGAATTTGATGGACTCAAATATCATTCTAAACCTGTTGATCATCCTATTATGCTGTTCAAATTTTTCAGGTAAATCTGTAAGTGTAAGTATCTTCAAATTGTACGAAGGAGAAAATTATGCATCAGAAACAATGTTCGTGAGATTCTACAAGTGCAATGATCGTGACAAGTAATAAAGTGAATTTATTAAGTTCGAATATCATCTCACAGAGACTATTATCTATTATAAAGTTTATAACTAATCTAGTTTCAATTTAAATTAAAATAGTAACTAATGATCAAATCGAATTTTATTTTTTAAGCGAAATTCTAATAAATAAAATAATGAACTATTTAATAAAATGACGAACTCAAATTAAAATATAGATAAGATTATGTGATGTAGTTAGGATTTTCTATTTCACTTAGGTTATTTATCATACATTTAATTCCATTATTTAGTCATTTTTCATACATGCCAACGATCGAACATGATGTAGTTAGTGATCTCTTTCGAGCAACACTAATCCTATTCATATGCCCAAACTTACTATATCTCTATTTATGTAAATTCACACATATAAATGCATTATCTATAGGAATTCAACAAAGATCGCATAGCGTATAATTATCTCTCGATCTCTCACGTCAATTATTGTACGAGCTAGAATTATACATCACCTCTCGTCTCAGTATTATCCCCTTAATCAATTAATTGTTACGCAGACATTAAAGTATTAAACACACAATAATTAATTAAAAAGGCATGAAAATCTTGAAATTAAACATATAAAAAAACCTAAGTTCCATTATCAATCCTAACATAAAAATATTCAGCCACTCATAATGTTGAATTTAAACATGGAAAAGTGGAAAGAAATCACCAAAAATAGATGGAACGTGAAAGGAACTATTCATTTGGGATTACATTTTACTTCTAATACTACGCTTGATCTATGTGCCTTTTCAAATGCAGATTGGGCAAGGTGTCCTACTACTAGACGGTCCACCACTGGCTATTGCACTTATCTTGGGAAAAATCTCATCTCGTGGTGTGCAAAGAAACAACATACTATCTCTCGTTCAAGTACCGAAGCTGAGTATCGGGCCATGGCAAATACTACCGCTGAATTGACATGGTTGAACTTTATTTTAAAGGATCTTCAAATTACATTGTCATCTCCTCCAGTTTTATACTGTGACAATTTTAGTGCTCTACATATGGCTGTCAACCCTGTTTTTCATGCACGCAGTAAACACATCGAATTGGACTATCATTTTGTGCGAGAACGCGTTGTCCTTGGTCAATTTATCACTCAACATATCTCTACTGGTGACCAGGTTGCTGACCTCTTTACTAAACTGATGTCCAAAGTATCTCTTGCTTATTTTCTGACCAAACTGTGTCTTCAACCCCAACACAGTTTGAGGGAGGATATTAGCAATATTTTGTAGCTCGACAAAAGGAATAATGAGAATCAAATGAGATATAAGGATACCCAAAATCTTTGAAGTGATAAGGTTGGGTATTCTCACGATAATTCCAAAATCAGTAGAGAGAGTTTGAGTGATCAAGGAGACTTGAGGTCAACAAATTCAAACCAAAAGTTAGGCCAACAAGATAAGAAGATCAAGCATGAATTAAAAACACAATCAGATCATTAGGTCATTTGAAATACTGCATCACAACAGATTTGAGTCCAAATGCATTGGATGAGATAAACCTTATATAGAAATATTGTTATTCTGTTATTAGCAAATCTATTTGTATGGCCAAAGTGATTTCATGTGTCAGCTAATTTGTTAGGCATTATTCTTTGTTTAAATATGGATCAATGTACAGCAGAGAGCTCACGTCAAAAACTTCATCAATTATAAAATTTATTTTTTGTCTTCCAAGAGTTCTTTCTTCTCTCAAATATATTTTTTTTATCTAATCTTCTTGTAAAATCCTCCCTGAAGGGAAATTTTTTTTGTCAAACCAAAGATATCTTATTTCTTATGTAGCCTCCATACTGGTTTCTGGAGTTTTCCTCACAAAGTTAGACCAGTTTGTCTGCTTTGCTTCATAGGAGCTAGAGGTTTAAAACCCGAAATTATCAGTTTATGCAAAAATATAGTACCTACTTAGATTAAATTCATTCAAATTATCAGTTTATACAACATTACCTTTTGGCTTGCGAGTGTTATTAGATTGAAGGATAGCTGATTTTCACTCATGGTAGGATGTTTATCCGTCTGTTTGGCTTCTTGTATACCGAAGGTTGCAAAAGATTTCAATTCGAGCAAAGTACAGTAAGGACACAATAAAGGAAATTGTACTGCAACATGATTAAGATGCACGTTATAAAAACTTAAGATATCATGGAATTATCCCAGCAACTATCTGAAAAGTGTATGTTGAATATTGATACCATATTTGTCATTTCTATTTAACAAATTTGGGCAATGATGAAACCATTGGGCTTGGCCGAACTGTTGAAAATATTTTGTGAAGGAAAATATTGCCCAATAACGTAATTAAGGATCAGGCCCACAACCTAAGCCCAAAAGAATAATCTAGTAAGCTGCTCTGGACCGTTGGATGGACATCAGATCAACGGTGATGGCTTTAGCCTATATATTCCAGCTAAACCGTCTATTATTAAGGCCTAATTTTCATTCTTTCATCTGCTGTGTGCGAGAAAGCTCTCCTTCGTGTTCTACCTTTCAATTCTGCTCATTTCTCTTCTCCTATGTTCTGATCTTAGTGATTAAAGTAAAACCTCTAGTTTTAATTGAGTGTTCTTCGTGATATTATCTTTGTGATTTGAGGAGAGTTTTTGAGTTAGAGGTTGATTTGTTCATTCTTGTCCATTGTAGTAGCTATTTGGGATTTTCTTAGGGTTTGAGTTGTTGTTGGCCGTTTATTGATTGTACAGACGGGTACAATGATTTGGTCTTGAGCCCATTGATCAATTGAATATACTTAGTGTTGATTTCATGTTCGGTGTTCTTGGTAATTTCTTGACTACTTCCGTTGTTTTATGAGACACTACTCCTTACAAGTGGTATCAGAGCTTCTGTGAGGCGTTTTGGAGTCTTCGATTGATGGTTTATCACTGAAAATTGTCTTTTCTGTTGATGCCCTAAAATTGAGTGAAATACAAGAACCCTAGTTTTTTCCCCATTTCTCGATTTAGCTACTAATTCCCTTTCTCTTTGTGTTTTTTTGCGAGGGAACTTGATTCTTGGTGAATTATGGTTTGGAGTTTGGCTTCAAGCCAATTGTGGACTGATTTTTGGAGACTGCCTGAGATTGGTTCTTTGTGAACCGTGTTTGGTGATATAATACCTATCCCTTTTACTCATTCCATTGTTATTATATCTTAATTACTGATAGTTTTCCCCTATTTTCCCCATTATAATTTTGTTCTTGGTGTTAGAATTAAGCCTTGACCTGGGATCTTGAACCTCAAGGAATCCTGGTGAATTCTAACACCTGAAATTGTTAGAATTCTAATTATCATTCTGCTTTTATGTACAATAGCTTATTCTTTGTGAATTCTTGTGATTACAAGCCTGTTTAATCTCACTGTTAATTCTTTATTGATTCATTGGGTTTATTAAACTGCTTATAATCATTGTTATGATATGATGCATTAAGTTAGTAGTCTGTTTCAGTATCGATATTTCATTCATGTTTCTTATTTATACTGTGACTTGTGTGACTATAAATTGATGATTGAAATATATGCTTCCTATTTTCTTTCTGTTGAACCGTGACCTCAAAAATTCTTTGCGTTGATTAAAACCTTCAAATGACAATGGCAACATTTGAACTTGGAGTTTTTA